>CM061040.1:8787996-8931781 GCA_030762985.1 Adelphocoris suturalis | reverse complement strand
TTGGCAAATTCATTATGTTTAAAATTCTAATAAACCTTTTTCTTCTTCTTCTTCTTCTTCTTCCCTCTAGCGTGCCTTATAAATTTCAACGTTTAATGTTTTAATTTTATGTCCAATAATTTAATCCCATTCGGTCGCCAACCAAATCTATAATATATTTTCATGTTACTTTCAATGATTGAGGCAGCTGTACTATCGACTTAAATTGTCATACACTTTCTTAAATATATAGGAAGAATGGGGAAATGGCGCTTGGAGACAATTCCAATAGCAGACATGCAAAAAGCACATCCGTAAGAAACACATTTACGAATAAGGCATTCAACCATCATCTTCTTCAACCAATGAATATCTACAAGTATATCCGGACCATACTAAGGGAGTAGTTGGAATGAAATTAATGTTGGTCCATCTAAAGCGCTAAAGGCAGGAATGTTGTTTTTAATATTTCCGAGATTTTTCATAATTATTAGAAGCAGTGTTTCGGAACTGGTTGTATTCATTCACTTGACGCTCCTAAGCATAAAGGTAGCGCTAATGATCGCGTGCATCTAGAACTCGTGAAGTTGTTTACCTTCATCCTCCTTAGTAGACCCAAAGGGAATAGCCGGTTCTTCCACACCGTTAGAGACTAGTTATATAACCGAAGAGAAATTTTCGTATAACAGTTCCAACAATTGAGCCACTTGAAAATGAAGCCCAATCTAAATGTGCAATTCAAGTAAATGTACTATTTATTGACTTGCTTCACTAGTTGATGGTCTACCTCTGGCTAATGACTACCTCTAGTTAGTTGTTGGTATTGGGTTATTATTTTCAACAATGAACTTTTACCTACTTTACCGTGACCAAGAAAAACAATTTTTTGATTGTGGATTGTTTTCTGTATTTATCCACGTACAATTTGGAATAAATGCGAGATTCAGGAAACTTGCTGGATGGGTTATTTATGAATTACTAATTTTTTTCAGTCCTCAACAGAATAATTCAAACTGTTTCCAAAATAATTTCAACCTACGACAAAACTATTGTAAACATTCACATAATTTTATAAATAAAATCTATTACAAATTACTCAAACTCATTGCTTAATTACAGTGGTATTTGCAATTAGTAATAAATAAAATTTAGCTTTAGAAGTCTGAACATTTGAAGATGCACTTTCTGACATATATTCGTATAGTGCGGTGACTAAAATAACAGAGTTCAAACAATCAGGCTTTTTGCTCATTGTCAATACAACAAAGTACACTATCAATGTGTAGTTTGTGTCACTATAGTAAAGTACACTTATACTATACTAGCTTGACCGGCGGACTATGTCCTGCCAAATATATTCGTATAGTCATGTTTACAAATCACAATAATTTTCTACAATGCTCTAAAGCATTCAACTACTTTTTACTCGATAGTACCTAATATAGTTCGCCCTCACTTTGGTTGAGATTGGTACTGGTTCACTTCATCTCCAAGTAGTTGCCATGTATTGTTGCTCCAGGTAGTTGTCATATCAACGCGAACCACTTTTTTTTAGCGAATTTTTGTTGCTCTCGCCTCAAAATTTGTAGAATGTGAATTTTTGAAAAACTTTTAAGCAGAAATCCGTTTCAGGCTATTCTGAATCATATTCTGAAGTTTAACGCATTTTTGTATGTATGTATATATGTATGTATGTATATATGTATGGGTTGCTGGGGTAGGGTAACTGTTGGTGATTTTATCTCTTAGGAGCTCCTTCATATCCCTACCCAAGTCATGGTCATGCGTCCCCGTCGCGCAACCCGGGCACCCTCTGGGTGAACAGAGGGTGGCGAAATGACCCGCTGGCGATGAGGGGGGAGACTCATGACAATGAGTCTCCTGTCCCTTTTAAACGCTTCCCCCGTTATGGATATGAACAACATGGAGCGCTCGGGGGCGCCCCAGGCAGGGGCGTCGGTCATCCTCCCCCTCATCTTCATCCTCTTCATCCTACCCTTCATCCTCTTCCTCTGCCCTGAATAATGCCCACCAGTGTGCCCATTGTGAGAGAGCCTTCAGTTCCAAGCGTGGCCTCAGTGCCCACGTCTGGCAGAAGCATCCCGTGGAGGCCAATGCTGCAATTGACATAGAGCGAGAGCGGCCCAGGTATGCTTCTGAGGATTTGCGGCGAATGGCAGCAGAGGAGGCAGAGGCTGTGCGCAATGGGGTACGTCATATTAATGTATTTTTGCAACAACGTTTTCACGTGCGCACGCTTTCTGCCATCCAATCTCTTCGCCTGAGGCCCCACTATAAGCAGCTTGTCCAGGAGGCGATCCTGGCTAATAGCCGTGGGGCCTCTCCCGCATCTCCTACAGGCGTGGGGCAACAGCCCGCCATTCAGCAATCCTCCCCCGGGGACCTCCGGTCTTCTTGAAGACTTGAAGACTGAAGTGTTGAGGCTCGGGGAGCAGGTAGGCCGTATTGATGGTTATGAGAGTGCCTACCTGCAGGACCTGGCGAGGCGGGCTGTTGAGAGGCCTGAAGGCTTGGAGGACAGGGTTGCAGCCTATATACAGAGGATCTTCCCACGGGTTGAGGAAGCGACCGTGACGGGGCATCAGGGAGGGGTTCCTCTACAATGATGCCTCGTGGAGGCCGCAGAGCAGCTAAACAAGCAAGAAGGCGGGAATATCAGCGGGTCCAGAGGTTGTGGAGGAAGCATCCGGCTCGAGTGGCTGCGGAGGTACTGGAAGGAGCTGGGGATGAGCAAGTTTTGCCCCCTCTCCAGGAGTTTGTGGACTATTGGGAGCCACTCTTGAGTGCTCCCAGCCACAACCCTGGAGAGCCGGTGGTACCCCCATCTTCCACCAGGGATTCCTTGCACGGCATCATGTGCTCACCGGTGCTTCATGACGAGGCACATAAGTGCCGTGTCAAAAATTCCACTTCTGCTGGGCCTGATGGTATTTCCGCCCGACGCTGGAATAAAGCTCCAAAGAATGTTAGGCTGCTCATCCTCAACCTGTTGCTACTATCTGGAAGACCCCCGAAAGCGTTGACCCGTGCCCGGACAATTTTCATCCCAAAGGAAGGGGGAAGTGGGCCTGGAGGCTACCGCCCGATATCTATATCGTCTGTAGTCTTCCGCCATTTCCAAAAGATTCTGGCATCTCGCCTCCAAGCTGCTGGTGTCATAGGTGACGTCCAGAGAGCATTTCAGCCAGCAGATGGCACAGCGGAGAACCTTACAGTTCTCCAAACTATCATTTCGCTGGCCCGTATTAAGAAACGGCAACTCCAGCTTGCCACTCTGGACGTCGCCAAGGCCATTGACACCGTTAGCCATTTTGCCCTGACCGATTATCTTCGTGGTGTCGGGGCACCTACTCGTTAATTGAGTATGTTGCTCGCCTATACCACAAAGGCGTGTCGGTCCTTGAGGCACGACGAGATGTCGAGGGATGTTGTCATTGGGCGTGGGGTATGCTAGGGGGATCCTCTGTCGCCACTTCTCTTTAATCTGGTTGTGGACACGACCTTGGGTAAGCTGCCAGCTGAAATAGGGTTTGATCTCGCCCCTGGGGTGCGAGTAGGTGCACTGGCTTTTGCCGATGATGTAATCCTACTCGCCGAAACCCGTGAGGGCTTGCAGGTCGCCCTCAATGCCTTTGCTGAGCAGCTAGCCAGGTGTGGTTTGGTGGTTAACCCAGATAAGTGTGGGTCAGTCTCCTTGGTCCCGTCGGGTCGCCAGCATCAGGTGAAGGTGGTGGATGGGGAGTGTTTTGTCATAGGACAGTCACCCGTCCCCACCCGATCCTTGCTGGAGGTTTGGCGGTACCTTGGAGTTGACTTCTTGGGTGTGGCCACCATTGCCGCAAGCCGTGTGGACCTTGGTGGGGCACTAGCTCGTATCACCAAGGCTCCATTGAAGCCACAGCAGAAGCTGCGCCTCCTTCGCACGTACTTACTGCCAAAGCTGACCTATGGGCTAGTCTTTGGTAGGCTTACTGCGGGGAGGCTGCTAGAGTTAGACCGTGAAGTTCGCTCTGCTGTGCGCTCTTGGCTAGGCTTTCCACCTGGTGTCCCAAGTGCCTATATCCATGCACCGGTCAAGGCCGGTGGGCTCGGTATTCTCTCTCTCTCGGCTAGCATACCATCTTTACGCCGCCAGCGCCTGCTCGCCCTTAGGGGCTCGAGCTGGGAGGTCGCTCGCACTGCTGCTGACCTTGACTTTGTCAAGCAGCAGTTGTTGTGGTGCGACCGAGCAACACCAACTGCTCCAAAACCCAGCTCATCTGCTGAGTTCGCTGCTGCGCTGCATGAGTCAGTAGATGGTAAAGAACTCCGACAGTGCTCTGAATCCCCCATTTCTTCCCAGTGGGTGGAATGGGCTTCAGAGGGCATTGGGGCCCGCGACTACCGCCATTTTCATGCCGTCGGGGTGGCCACATTGGCCACCTCGGTGAGGTGTTCGAGGAGTAGTCGCGGGACAGTAGATACCCTTTGCCGTGCCTGTCGGGGTAAAAATGAGAACCTGTATCATGTAGTGCAGCAGTGTCCTCGTACTCACGGTGGCCGCATTCTCCGTCATGATGCGGTTGCCAAGCAGATAGCAGGCGCTCTGTCATCCAGCGGTTGGGCTGTTGAGAGAGAGAGACTATATCACATGCCGAGTGACCAGGGCAAGAAGCCGGATATCGTTGCTGTCAAGCCCGATGGGTCTGCCATTATCCTGGATGTCCAGGTTGTCAGTGGCAGCGTGGACATGGAGCAGACCTGGCGGGCTAAGAAAAGAAAATATGATAGAAATGATCTGCGACGGGCGATATCTGAGCTAAAAGGAGTGGCACCTCATAACATCAAGGTCATGGCTGCGACCTTGTCATGGCGCGGGGTGTGGTGCGGGAAAAGCGCCACGGAGTTACTCGAGTTGGGCATCTCTGCAGGAGTACTCCGGGGTATCACCACCCGCGTCCTGAGGGGTTCTTACTTGAACTGGTGGTCATTCTATAGGGGCACTTCCTTCCATCCCATTCTTCCTCCTCGTCCTGCAACTTCCCTTATCCCTAGAGCCGGCGTCGGGTAAACCTGGGCGTCCTCCCCACTTTTTTATTTTTATTTGTTTATTTTTCAATTTAATGGTGTGCCCCCTCCGCCTTTGAGGGGAGTTTTGTAAAAAAAAAAAAAATATATATATATATATATATGTATATGTATGTATGTATATATGTATGTATGTGTCATTCCAGACGATAACTGTCCGTAGAATTGTGCTAGAAACTTCAAACAAATTTTAAAATGTTAAGGACACAAAACTAAAGTTCAAGTTCGTCTGCCAGCATGATCGGATTACATCTTCGGGTTGAAATTTTCAAAAATGTAGTCAAAAATTTCAAAATAGCCTGTTTTTTGCGATTTGTTGTGCGAAATAATTCTTTCAGCATACTAACATGTGGTATATTCGAAATCAGCGTAAAATTTCCTATAAGAATATGCATCAAGTTTTCAAAAATTTCAAAGTTGAAAAATCAGTCAAAAATCGAAATAATGCCGTTCGCTAGTAGTAAAAATCGGTAATATTCGCATGAAACAGAGACTACAGTTTGTCTGTGAATTTCTTGCTGTGGGATACTAGATTCGAATGCAACTGACTTTATATCTCTCGTAATATAAAGCCTCACCATCGATTGGCTGTGGGAAATACGTTTCTTTCATATGACGTCGGTATGTTATTTTATTTTATGTCAACATTTGATGATGTTATGATAGTATACTGTTATGATTTCAACTGCCTTCAATACTGACCACATTGGACATCGAAATCTATGAATATTTACCTACATTTGTCTTTAAATCTACAAGATTAGTTTAATAATAATGAAGTATGAGTAGGTACCTCCTAATTATTTTTAATCATTTGATTCCATGTTTGTCTATCAAAATCATAAACTAAAATTTCTCTACACTATCAATAGCGACTGAAATGTCGAAGATTTCTTCAAAAATTCGCTCATGGGGTCATGCTGCATGACTGGACTTTTTTTTTGTACCTAAAGTTATTCGCTTTTCCCTCGTATTTAACCGTTGCGAAGGGAGGCCAGTTAGACGATTAGGAGTACCTAGGTTTGGGGAAGATTCCGATAGCCAATCATCGTCTCGGTTGGGCAAGGAATTAGTTGGAAAAGTTTCATCTCCCTCGGACGAACGGTACGCCCGCGCATAAGCTCATAAAGGACATACAAACATAATTTCAGTTTTATAGATATAGATTTATTACTCGGCCAAACCTATTTTTGTTATCGCATAGTATCATTATTTATATATTACCTAGTGCCGTTTATCTTGAGTGAGTAACCTCTAGTATGATAAAGACGTTTTCTTTCTATTGAACACGAAGGTTAAACCTGAAGTTACGCGGAGGTCATACCTAAGTATAAAGGGTCAAATCAATTTGTAAAGGGTTTAAATAGTTTTATAAATTGTTGTTGATTAAATAAAATAAAGTAAGTTAGGTAATAACAATTTTGTAAAGGGTTGAAATAAAAAACGTGTATGAATATGCTGTAATCTCCTTATTTCCCCAGTCTCGAAGGGTAACACGGTCCTTTAATATTTAAAGCTGTTTTCCTCTATTTAGGTAACTAACTCATTAACTGTGATATAAGAGGGAGGGGAGGTGTATATTTTTTGTTTTATTTTTTATTCATTTATTTATTTATTAGGACGTCCTTCAAACGACGTCTTATCGGCAAGGCTTCATTAACAAGAGGGAAGCCTATTGGAATTGATCCAGAGGGGAAGGAGACAACTGTAGCATGAGAAAAAAATTACCTCATAAAAATCCGTTTCAGACCATTCTACGACCGAATCCGCGAAAAAACCGTAGGTGTATGTTTGTGTGTGCGTGCGTGCTTGCGTGTGTGTGTGTGTGTGTGTGTGTGTGTGTGTGGCGAATTTTGTTGACGCTGCCCAGGCCACAAATTTCAACTGATTTTCGATTCTTAACCGATATTCGAGATCCTTTCTTTGCTCGATCCAAATTGTATTCTAGTTGCGCAACAAACCTTGGGAAGATCGGCTCTGCTGTCTTGGGAATAGTTACCAAGTTACAAATCTCGACCGATTTTCGTGGTTCTTATTTTGCTCTATTACCTACGAATTTGAATATATACTTTCGGAACGTATGTCAGAGTTTGAAATTTCATGGAGGGGGGTGTGAATAATACTATGCAACAACCGTGAGGTTTCAGGTTTGGTTACACAATCTTTTAAACGAAGGGTTTTGGTTTAATTCTTGTTCTGTGGCGTTCATAAAATAAATACGTAATTTATTGAATTACTTACATTTAAAATACCTGAATTTCTTACATACAGAACACATAATAACATGACGCAGTCGAAATTCTGTTGTTGTGGGTGTGAAGACTAGAAGTAACGGTCCAAGTACTGTGCAACGTGTGTTCGGGTATAAAAAATCGCGATCAATTTGTGGTTTTCCCATTGGGTATTGATGTTTTGTTTCGTGCAGTTTGAATTAAATTGAACTATAGGTACCTACTAATTTATTAACACTTGAACTACATTAAGCGGAAATGGCTCTCGAATTTTGGCCTCCAGGGGAACTAATGTTGGACAGAGATATTCAAAAGTGAAATCTGTATATACTTCCCTCCTATTGAAACGCATAAAAAGTCCCATTATGTGTAAGGGACCAGAATTTTGAACCTCATCGGACCGGAAGCACGCAGAATTTCCGAAAACCCACATACGTCAGGAAAAGAAACTGTAAATTCGGTCTTAGAGACACTAGAGAAAGAATGTGTACCTACTAGAAATGAGGTAATGATTTACTTCAAGTTCTTTAAACGAACTCAAAAAGAAGGTGAATCAGTCGATTCGTGGATCAGAGACTTGAAAGAGTTGATCATTGATTGTGATTTTGGTGAAGCAGAATAAACAATTCTGAGATCGCAGATAGTCTTGGGTGTCCGCAACAACGAGCTTCAAGAAAAATTACTTCGTCAAAGTTGATTTGAAGAGGGTTATTTCCTTTTGCCAGGCGCAAGATGCAAGAGACAAATATTGTAAGGAAGTGTATCGAAGAATTAGCGGACGTGGATCAAATCAGACGACCATCCAGAGATGGCATAGCAGCGCATTTGGGGGGGGGGGGGGGTGGAGGAGAATCAACGTCGAATATCATTTCAACTAACAAACAAATGGACGTCAAGGCTTGAACAAAAAACTTCTAGTAAGAAATTGCCGTAACTGCTCCCTGACGCATGAAATCTACCGATGCCCAGTGTTTGGTTTAAAGTATGCAATCCCTGTCAAAAACCAAATCTGCTTGATCATGCTGTTTTCAATTGAAGTAAGAATAAGAACAAAAATGCACTAGATCCCTGTGCAACGAAAAATTGTGAACTTGAGAATATTGAATCTTTGGTCATTGAATCTATTGATTGTGAACCTAAGGGCTGTATTGACTCAGGTGCAGGTAGTAATACATTGCCTGCATTGCTTGCTAAACAGTTCTTTCCTCACGTTAAAATTAATGAACCATCGTTTACTTTGAGGACTTATGAAGGGTCGTTTCATGCAGTACCTACCTTTAGGGCAAATGACCTTGAATTGCTTTTACAAAGGTAGAAGCTGTGCAGCGAATTTCGTGCTTGTGGAGGAAGGGTCTTCTACACTACTAGGGTTACAAACTTGTTTTGATCTGGGATTAGTATATTAAGTTGATGAGGTGTATACTGTAAAGACCAAAGATGAATTCTTGAATTTTAATAAGGATGTATTTACAGGATTAGGCTGTTTTCCTGATGAGTATAGAATGCAGTTAAAACCTGGATCAGTTCCAGTAATTACCTAGTAACGCTCAAAGAGTGCCTTTAAAACTAAGAGATAACTTGAAGTTACATAATACTCATTACTAGAACAGGAAATTATTACACAGGTGACTGAACCAGAATGGATTAGTAATTTAGTCTTGGTTTAGAAGCCTAATGGTATCCTTCGCATTTGTATGAATCCTGTTGAACTGAACAAATGTCTGGTGCATGATCCTTTTCCAATACCAACGACCGATGAAATTGCGCCTAAATTGACTGGCAAACAATTTTTCTGTGTATTCGACATAAAATATGGGTTTTACCATGTAGCTTTGGATGAATATTCTAGTTAATTATGTACTTTTTCAACATGTTTTGGAAATTTTCGTTTCTCGAGGTTGCCATCTGGAGTCAACCCAGCACCTGAATTGTTTATAAAACCTAATCATTCATACTAAATCCTAAAATTCATACCAAATCGAAGCGAGATTTTGGAACCTATCACGAGTCAATTGAAGGAGGAAAACGAGTTTGCTTGGGGCCCGCGCCTGGAAAAGACTTTTGCTACAGTAAAGGAAATATTAATGTCTAGGCCTCGTTTAATTATATTCGATCCTGAAAAACCCACGATTTTATCATGTGACGCTTCAAAGGAAGGCTTGGGTGCAGCGCTACTTCGTTACGAAGGCAAAGTCAACAAAACTACCTCCTATATTTCGCGGACCATCACATCAGCTTGCGGATGATGAGATACGATTATAATATGGTTTGGACTCCAGGTAAAAATCTTTTCATCGCCAATATGCTTTTAAGAAGCCCCATCCCCGCAGAAAGTGATGACGAACTAACGAAGGAAGTGGAAGCGTTTGTTCAAGAAATCACCCCAGAAGTATCCCCAAAAGAACCTGAAGAAGAATCCAAACGTATGGGATCATTGGATGTGAATCGAGCGTCCAAGGCAACTTTTGCTCTATATGGAATTCCTCAAAATGTCTACTCTGATAGTGGAATGCAGTTTTGTATTTTAGAATCGAATGAATTCAAACAATTTTCTTCTGAATGGGGTTTTTCCCCTTTGAGAAGTAGACCTTATTACTACCAAGCCAATGGAGCGGCAGAAGTAGCTGTAAAGATAGCTAAAGGTCTCTTGAAGAATAACCAGAGAATCTTCGAAATGACACTTCTTTCCTATCGCACTGGGCTCTTGGAAACAGGGTATAGCTACAGCCCAGCAGATATGAAGTTCAAGAGAAATTTGAGAAATAATTTCTCTTCCACGCTCACAGGAATGGCAGTGCATGATTTCAATCTGTGTAAAAGGGCGCTGTGATGGAGGGAGCGGGGTAGTTCCTCGTAGCACATTCATTTTAGGTTTTAAGTAGTATCCATGTTTAAGTAGTATCCATGTATAAGTAGCATCCACGGATAATTAGTATCCATGTACATTCAATAAAATTAATCACTTTAAGTATATTATTCCCTATTCCCACCAAAACCATATACAAGCGAGGCATACCCGACCCCTGTCGTGCATGCATTACTACATAGCCAATAACGTTCTCGAAAATGAGTTAGATACCGGACGGAGAGGTATTCGATGGGGAATTCAAAATCTTTCAACATCTACTCAGTTTCTGTTAAAACATAGCTGGTCTTCCCTAAAAGCCACCTATTATTGCATAGGACGAAGCAATTTTTTTAACGCGATTTACTTAAACAATTTAAAATTAAATTATCGATCAATAAGGTGCAAGAATGTTATCTGGGAAGCAACTGGAAGGATCGCAGGTATCGGATTACGAAGGTCGGCATTTCGGACGACTTTGTTAAAAGGGCTTTACCACAATTGAGTTTGCGATAGGTTGCGGTTGAGTCTTGGGCCACTATTATAATACGATCGATCAAAACGTAAAAGATATTACATCATAATTTCAAATAGTTGTGGTGTTCAAATGATTCCAGCCTCATGAACAATAGTGAACATATTATTTCTCTCCGGCCATGGTACACCATCGATTGTACTCTGCGATACTGTTAGATCACCAATTCCTTATTGTACCAAGCATGTACCACCTTACTTATTGTTTGAATTCTTACAAAGGATCCTCCAATGGATATATATGGTTTAGTAGATATCCTGCGTAAATGCGCGCAATTCTGTTATGTAATAGGTACCTACGTAGAATTCAACTATCAATAACAACTAAAATAAATTACTTCTACAATGCTTGGGGAAATACGCTGACATGTTAATTTCTGTATCTACCTACACGTGGTTTTCCAAATTGCGAATTTCCCGTTTGTGCCTATATTTCATTCTTCAAAGCCGATTTTATGAAATGATGAATGTAAAGAAAATATTGTCAGTTAACCAACGTTCTATTACAAATCCAATTTTCTCTGTAAAATTTTTGTGTGTAAATTGGCAAAAACTGAGAAAATGCTGGTTGTGCTCTCGAAAACAATACTTATGATGATGATTTGGAGGGATAATGGTGAACTTGGTTTCCTTAGATTGAACTAAATTGACTATCATAAACATTTCAATTAATAGAGGTGACTTACTGAGACGGATTTGTATGAAGTTTTGCTGGATCCATTGCTTTTGGCAGTCACGAGAAGCGGCTCAGATTCATCTGTCGACACGGCCATTTGACGTTTGAGGATAACACCGGTACCCACTCGCGATTATCACAAAGAACGGATCGGTGAGCTTCCCGATGACACGGGAAAACTTGTACAAAATGTATTTTTGAGTGTTTTCGTGACGATATTCGGCGTCCGCGAGGTCCGTTACGTAAGAGGTCGGGGTCGGCAATGTGGAGGTATAGGACGGTCGAAGTGCCGATGCTAAGTCCGACTGTTATATAACCACCCTACCTCTGGGAAGTTGGGGCCTGTCCTGGAGCCGGCTCGGAGGACCAGGGTCGCTCGGGATGCCACGCACTGCCCTTCTCACGCCTCTATGCTAATTTTAGCTTTGCAGATACCAGTAGGCTCAGGTGTAGTGACCACGGCTTTCCAATACAATAGGTTCCGCGGGAGGGAAAACATTGTAAACTATTACACAAAGATTGTTATTAATATTGTACAGTGGAACCTAGATAATTCGAACTTCTTTAATTCGAAATCTTTTTTAATTCGAATATTTCTCTTGGTCCCTAGCATTTTGTATTTAAACAATGCTAAAAACTCGTGGATAATTCGATTTTTATTTTGGATAATTCGAATTTTCGGCGTGCTAATTAAGGTATAAATTTTAAGCTGCGACTCAAAATAATTGTAACTTTATCTGGAAATACGTTTTAGTAACGATATTCGGCAAAAGGTTTGCGTTAGACCAAATGCATGCAAGTCAGTGTCATCATAGTCTGATAACTTCCCTTCCCCTTCCGCCCACGGACAGTCCCAAAACAGGTCCAGGCCAAGGCTGAGCAATTTGCTAAAGAATTGGGAAAGCAACATTCCAAAGCTAGCACTGGGTGTATTACACAAGTGTGCACTGTGGATGTGTGTACTGTTTGTGGGCTTCAACTCTTTGAATGCGTTGGAATCTTTTATAATGGCCAAGAGACTTAATTCAAGGAAACAGGCTAAAATACCATCCTTTTTTGAAAAACAATAGATTGTTTTTTATGGTTGCAGTTAAATACAGTGCCGTTCCAGGTGTCTTTATATTGATTGTTCAATATTCTGTTGGTCAATACAGTATTCAATGTTACTGTATGTACTTTACTTCGTACTGTAGTTTGTTAAAACATAATTTATTTAAAACTTCTTTAATTCGAATTTTTGGTTAGTTCGAAGTTTTTGACTGGTCCCTTGAGGTTCGAATTACCCAAGTTTCACTGTATTAGCTGGCCCTTCTGCGCAGATAACCACTGGATACTTATACAGGGTGAACCGCGCGTAGATGCGAAAAAGATTTGCGTAAAACTGCACCAACAAATGAAGTAAAATGCGTCCAACCACATACTTATCCCCATCTGTTCTCGAGTTATGATTTTTTAAATACGTTTTCACGAAAACCGTCTTTTTTCCATTTAAACTCAAATGTTTCCTCTGTTCTTAATTCAATTTCAACTTTCGACCACATTTTCGGAATCAATATTAGATTTTCTATAAGTATGGAGCACTTCGATTCATAAAAAGCACCATTTGAATTTGAAAAAATCAAATTTCTGGATATCTTTAAAACGTTACTTACTACTCTTCCGAAAAAAATCCTGAAAACTGGCAAATTTAATCTCATGAAAACTGCTACATTTACCTAATATACTCTTTCCAACGGAATAGTCACTTTTACTGGGGGTCAGATGGGCGTGTCATATCGACTTCGTGCACGCCAGGCTATCAAGTTGCTTATTCCTCCTAAAGGGCTTAGCAAGATCCGTTTCATCTGAGGTGCTGCTGACGGCCTATCATGTTTTGTTCGTCTCGGTGATGACATATGGACTGATTGTATGGGGTGCCTCTCCTGGGGTGAATCGAATCTTTCGCCTACAGAAACGGGCAGTAAGAATAGTAGCAGGTGTTCACCACCAAACGCACGCCAAGTCCTTGTTCAAAGTCTATGGACTACTTACGATATATTCATGTTATATACTCATGACCTTAAAACAAACTCATGGGGAAAAGAGCTGTCTTCCGAGAAGGGGTGATGTTCACAACCACGGTACGCGCCAAAGAATGAACTTGGACATCCCGCGCCTAAGATTGGCGGCATCGCAGAGGAGACACAAGTACCTAGGCATCAAATTCTTCAATCATGTCCCCCAAAACGTTCAAAACCTGCATCCTCATACTTACATTTTTATCTCCTTCTTGATATTAGTTTAGTAATTTATTGTTCTAGCTATCTTATTTTAAATGTGTATATTTTGTTTATTACGTTGACTATTTGCTATGTACAATAACACTGTATGACGGCAATAAAATCTGATTAGATTTGATACTTTTATTTTGCAATTTAGTGGTGAAAAGAGTGTAGTTTAATGTTGAAAAATGTCGTTTTTCCAATGGAATCGAGGGTTTCTTGACAAATGACTCTTTATGAACCAACGCTTATGAGGTCAGTTTCTGCGTATTTTTCCTCCCTGAATCGAACAAAAACACTTGCAGATCTCTCCAGCTCCGTTATAACTGTGTTTTTACACTTAATTGAACTAGTTTGGCCTCATAACACACATACATTTATGCACAACAAACAAACTAAAAAATGTGTGAGTTTAAGCGAAAAACTCGGTAATTAAGGAGTTTGAGGGATCTGCAAGTGTATCTTTAAATTCAGCGTGAAAAAATACGCAGAAAATCAACCTTTAGGTAGGTACTCTTAGGGTTATAAAAGGAAGCTTTTCAAGAAAACCCTAGATTTAATTGAACAAAAAAACCACATCTTTCAACATTAAAATATAATTTTCTCCACTAAATAGCAAAGTAAAAGTAAACTCTGCTAATTATTACACAATGTTTTATTAATTCTGAGTTAGATAGCCCTTCTACTAAGAAAATTCGTCTAAAATTATTAAACTCCGTATGTAATATATGATCAGAACATGATGCATCGTACCTATCAAAAGGGTTAACACCTTTACAGTTCCAAGACCCCGCAGTTTAACGTTTCACAGTAAATGTTTAAAAAAAAAAAAAAAAAATCGATAGGGTCTACTGATCAGTGCGCCTTTATACTTCGTAATTGTTTTCGAGGAGTCCCAAAGGAGCTCCATCTAAATAACAGCACCAAGAGTCGATTAGGAAAGAAATTAGCCTCTGAGGATCCGAAGCTGGTCTGAGTTCCTCCATACATTGTACTTGTATTCCAGATCTCCAAAAAGGAGCTACACTTAAGGTTTCAGTATCATATGCCGATAAAAAACAATTTATGATCAGAGGCCCCACAGCTGATCAGTGTGCACTGATTTTAAATTTTTGATATTTCAAAGGAGGTCCATTTCAAATTGCAGATCCGCAAGTTGACTTCAATATGCCTGCGTGGATCAATATGCACCTGCAGGGGGAAAATTAATGTAATTAATCAAAACATCTACATTTTACAAGTCCC
The DNA here is from genome assembly GCA_030762985.1 of Adelphocoris suturalis. Lineage (NCBI taxonomy): Eukaryota > Metazoa > Arthropoda > Insecta > Hemiptera > Miridae > Adelphocoris > Adelphocoris suturalis. Next base: position 8,916,922 of record CM061040.1, on the reverse strand, counting down.
CCAAGTCCCCCTGATCTCAGCATAACGATATTTATGTATGTAAGTACCTACCAATTGAAAATAACATAAATGTATAGATCATTGAAACGGTTTTAATTATCACGAAAACTCCATAGCAGAATATATAGGTAATAAAATAATTATATATATATATATATATATATATATATATATATATATATATATATATATAATGTAGATAACGTAAAACTTCGAAAACTATCATCTGCGCAAACGCAGAAAGGAATAATGTGTGAAAACTGAAATCGGTAGTGGACAATCTACAGCCTAACTCGCACATTCCCAGAAAATGTACCTACTCGTAATAGAAATCCGATAAAAACAAAAAAGTAATCTAGTTCCTGGGATTTCACTTTCGCGCATGCGCAGGAGATACTAATGATGCATTAATGTTGAAATTAATTGGGCATAATCAAACCATTGTTCCTCAACTATACACCAAACTCGAGCGAGATTGGGGCGCGGGAGTGAGACTAGGGCGTGAAAAAAATTATGCTTGAAGTAATTTACGTTTGCGCATGGGCAGAATGAAGTAATGATTTTGAAAATATGAAAGCATGCCCATTTACAGCTTAACCTGCACAATACCAAACATTTCATCAAAATCGGATAAAAACTGTTGAAATTAGGTGCGATAAGAGGAATACACATTTGCGCAAGCGCAGTAGCTACTAATGATAGGATTATGTTGAAATTGCTAGAGAATGCTCAAATTAATCTCTTCCACCTATCCTCCATATTTGAGCGAGATCGGAAAACGGGGCGTGAGAAAATGATGCTTGATGGAATGTACGTTTGCGTTTGCGCTGAGTCAATTATTGGTTAGGGATCAACGAAACTAATTGATGACCATCTAAACTTTAACCCGCACTTTCCACGAACGTTTCATAAAAATCGGTTGAATATTGTAGAAATTAAGCTTTTAACAAGGATCTGAGGATACATGACAAACACACTTTTTTTTTTTTTTTTTTTTTTTTTTTTTTTTTTTTTTTTTTTTTTTTTTTTTTTACAAAACTCCCCTCAAAGACGGAGGGGGGCACGCCATTAATTTGAAAAATAAACAAATAAAATAAAAAAGTGGGGAGGACGCCCAGGTTTACCCGACGCCGGCTCTAGGGATAAGGGAAGTTGCAGGACGAGGAGGAAGAATGGGATGAAAGGAAGTGCCCCTATAAAATGACCACCAGTTCAAGTAAGAACCCCTCAGGACGCGGGTGGTGATGCCACGGAGTACTCCTGCCGAGATGCCCAACTCGAGTAACTCCGTGGCGCTTTTCCCGCACCACACCCCGCGCCATGACACAGTCGCGGCAATGACCTTGATGTTATTAGGTGCCACTCCTTTTAGCTCAGATATCGCTTGGCGCAGATCATTTCTATCATATTTACTTTTCTTAGCCCGCCAGGTCTGCTCCATGTCCAAGCTGCCACTGACAACCTGGACATCCAGGATTATGGCAGACCCATCGGGCTTGATCGCAACGATATCTGGCTTCTTGCCCCGGTCACTCGGCATGTGGTATAGTCTCTCTCTCTCGACATCCCAACCGCTAGATGACAAAGCACCTGCTATCTGCTTGGCAACCGCATCGTGACGTAAAATGCGGCCACCGTGAGTACAAAGACACTGCTGCACCACATGATAAAGGTTCTCATTTTTACCCCGACAGGCACGGCAAAGGGTGTCTACTGTCCCGCGACTACTCCTCGAACACCTCACCGAGGTGGCTAACGTAGCCATACGGACGGCGTGAAAATGGCGATAGTCGCGGGCCCCAATGCCCTCTGAAGCCCATTCCACCCACTGAGTAGAAATGGGGATTCAGAGCACTGTCGGAGTTCTTTACCATCTACTGACTCATGCAGTGCAGCAGCGAACTCAGCAGATGAGCTGGGTTTTGGAGCAGTTGGTGTTGCTCGATCGCACCACAACAACTGCTGCCGGACAAAGTCCAGGTCAGCAGCAGTGCGGGCGACCTCCCAGCTCGAGCCCCTAAGGGCAAGCAGGCGCTGGCGGCGTAAAGATGGGATGCTGGCAGAAAGAGAGACAATACCGAGCCCACCGGCCTTGACCGGTGCGTGGATGTAAGCACTTGGGACACCAGGTGGAAAGCCTAGCCAAGAGCGCACAGCAGAGCGAACTTCACGATCTAACTCAAGCAGCCTCCCCGCAGTAAGCCTGCCAAAGACTAACCCATAGGTCAGCTTTGGCAGTAAGTACGTGCGAAGGAGGCGCAGCTTCTGCTGTGGCTTCAATGGAGCCTTGGTGACACGAGCTAATGCTCCACCAAGGTCCACACGGCTTGCGGCTATAGTGGCCACACCCATGAAGTCGACCCCAAGGTACCGCCAGACCTCCAACACGGATCGGGCGGGGATGGGTGTCTGTCCTAAGACAAAGCACTCCTCATCCACCACCTTCACCTTATGTTGGCGGCCCCGACGGGACCAAGGAGACCGACCCACACTTAGAAGGGTTGACCACTAGACCACACCTGGCTAGCTGCTCAGCAAAGGCATTGAGGGCGACCTGCAAGCCCTTGCGGGTTTCTGCGAGTAGGATGACATCATCGGCAAAAGCCAATGCACCTACTCGCACCCCAGGGGCGAGATCAAAAACTATTTCAGCTGGCAGCTTACCCAATGCTGTATCCACGACCAGGTTGAAGAGGAGTGGTGACAGAGGATCCCCCTGGCGTACCCCGCACCCAATGACAACATCCCCTGACATCTCACCTTGTGCCTCAAGGACCGTCACGCCTTCGTGGTACAGACAGGCAACATACTCAATTAAACGAGCAGGGGCCCCGACACCACGAAGACAATCGGTCAGGGCAAAGTGGCTAACTGTGTCAAAGGCCTTAGCGACGTCCAGAGCGGCAAGATGGAGCTGCCGTTTCTTGATGCGGGCCAGCGAAATGACAGTTTGGAGAACTGTTAGGTTCTCCGCTGTGCCATCCTCTGGCTGAAATGCTCTCTGGACGTCACCTATGACACCAGCCACTTGAAAGCGAGATGCCAGAATCTTTTGGAAGTGGCGGAAAACTACCGATGATATTGAAATCGGGCGGTAGCCTCCAGGACCACTTCCTCCTTTCTTTAGGATAAAGATGGTTTGGGCACGGGTCAACGCTTTTGGGGGCCTTCCCGATAGAAGTAACAGGTTGAGGATAAGCAGCTTGACACTTTTTGGGGCTTTATTCCAGCGTCGGGCAGAAATACCATCAGGTCCAGCAGACGTGGAGTTTTTGACACGGCACTTATGTGCCTCGTCATGAAGCAACCGGCGTGCACATAATGCCACGTAAGGAATCCCTGTGGAAGCTGGGGGTACCACCGGCACACCAGGGTTGTGGCTGGGAGCACTCAAAAGTGGCTCCCAAAATTCCACAAACTCTCGGAGTGGGGGCAAAACTTGTTCATCCCCAGCTCCCTCCAGTACCTCCGCAGCTACACGAGCCGGATGCTTCCTCCACAACTTCTGGACCCGCTGGTATTTCCCGCCTCCTTGCTTGCTTAGCTGCTTTGCGACCTCCACGGGGCACCGACACAGGAGGATGTCCTCCCTGATGCCCCGCCACGGTCGCATCCCCAACCTGTGGGAAGATCCTCTGTACATAGGCCGCGACCTCGTCTTCCAAGCCAACAGGCCTCTCAACAGCCCGCCTCGTCAGTTCTTGCAGGTAGGCACTCTCGTAACCATCAATACGGCCTACCTGCTCCCCGAGCCTCAACACTTCGGTCTTCAAATCCTCAAGAAGACCGGAGGTCCCGGGGGAGGATTGCTGAACGGCGGGCTGTTGTCCCACGCCTGTCGGAGATGCGGGGGAGGCCCCACTGCTATTTGCCAGGATTGCATCCTGGACAAGCTGCTTATAGTGGGGCCTCAGGCGAAGAGATTGGATGGCAGAAAGCGTGCGCATGGGAAAACGTGCTTGAAGGAATACATTAATATTTCGTACCCCATTACGCACAGCCTCTGCCTTCTCTGCTGCCATTCGCCGCTAATCCTCAGAAGCTTACCTGGGCCGCTCTCGCTCTATATCAATTGCAGCGTTGGCCTGTACAGGATGCTTCTGCCAGACGTGGGCACTGAGGCCACGCTTGGAACTGAAGGCTCTCTCACAGTGGGCACACTGGTGGGCATTTACAGGGGTCGTGGAAGAGGATGAGGGATAGGAAGATGAGGATGAAGAAGAGGGAGAGGATGGCCGACGCCCCTGCCTGGGGCGCCCCCGAGCGCCTCCCCTAGAACCCCGCGGGCCAATGGGCACGCGGGGGTTATGAGGCTGTCTGTTCGTACTATCCATAACGGGGAAGCGTTGTGAAGGGTCGGGAGACCCATTGACATGAGCCTCCCCCCTAAGCGCCAGAGGGTCATTCTGCCACCCTCTGGAAAACCAGAGGGTGCCCGGGTTGCACGACGGGGACGTATGACCATGACTTGGGTAGGGATATGAAGGAGCTCCGAAGAGATAAAAACACCAACGGTTACCCTACCCCAGCTACCCTATAAAATAACGATAAAAAAATATATACTTAGGTATATATTCCCTCGTTCAGCCAATTAATCATTACTAAATGAAAAGAAAAATAACGAACGTAAAATAATCACGACATACATACCTAAATCAAATACAATACCTACCAATGAACGGAAAAAAAACTAGTAGATAAAGGATGTAAATACTATTGACGTCTGCAACACAGAAAAAGCTTGTGTGAAATAGATTCGCATGCAAAGAAAAATATTCTCAACAGACTAAGAAGTTATGAGTAAAGTAAATATTTAAGTGAGTGATCGCCTGTTGAGTGGATGTGTGTGTTCGAATAAGTGTGGGGCGGGACTGTGGCCTAGTGTGGTCCCCTTTGATCTTTTGAGAAAAACCGATTGCCTGCACGGCTCCCCATTGACCAGACAATGGCAGTTATTTCAAGGTCATCCACACAATCGGTAGTGGGCGATGTGGTCTAGGCTTGTCTGATATTGGCCATTGTGTGGAGGGGCCTTTATAGAGTGCCTCATGTTGACCATTGCAACTTTGTTGGCACACTTTGTCGACTTTGTGCATGATGTTTCAGCCTTGTTGTGTCATGGGTGACCACAGGCGCACATTTCATGCTCAGCCTTACATCAGCGGCTAGTATGCCCAAATTTAAGGCATTTATACCATCGCATTGGTGGAGGAATGAACGGCCTCACCTGCAAGTCACAAAGAAGGGGACCTGGTGAAACAGTCTCAGGTAGACTTTGGAGCACTAAGGTCAGCAAAAAGGCCCCTTGGAGCAGGGGATGACCCTTCGGTGCGCCTCAAGGCTCTCCCTGAAGGCTCTCAAGAATCTCCTCGGCAGAGCACGATCTAAGGTATTAGCAACGGATCGTGCCTAGTGAGGTGTTGAGCTTTTGGTTCAGAGTGACAGCAACTTCAGTATCTCCTAACTTCACTAATTTAGCCAGCCTCATTCCCTGTTCCTCTGAGGCCACTTTGACATGAACCTTCGTGTTGGAAATAATCTTCATTTCTGATGGTTTGCCTATCTGGTGCATCAAACCATTTCCAATTTTCAGAGGACTGGAGGTTTTAAAACCATCCCCCTTGATCTCTACAGTATAAAACGGGGATGAACAGACCTCTTGAAGAGGTCAAAGACATTAGCTGTCCCCTTGGGGTTAGTTTTATGGTTTTCACTGACTGCTTCTTCAGTGAGCCCAGAGGCTTTGTTACAGCATTTGATTGTTCAGTGGGGGTTTCTATGTAGGGGACTGAACAATCAGCAACACTTGTTCCTGGTTTTGTAGGAGCATTCATATTTGCTCCTCCCAGACAGGAAGTAGCAGCAATAGGGCTTGATGACCCTGCTTGTTCTGTGTGAAATATTATTAAAACCAATATTTTCGTTCTACCGAACTCTTTCCACTGTAAAACCCTGCGCAGCACTGCCTTCATAGTAATGATGTTTTAACCATTCTTCAGTACCCCCACAGTTGGAGACACTGTGTTGTCAATATTGACAACAGAGACCACCATCTCTGCATTCATGGTGAGAGTAGCCTAGGGGGGGTTGAGAGAGGTTGAGTGAAAGTCTCCACAGCTGGGTGGGAGTTGGGGGGAAGTCGTGGGTGCAGGCACGTAGCCAGAGGGGGGGTCCATGGGGTCCGGATCCCCCCCGAAATTTTTTGATGAATTAAAAAATTATTCATGGTTAGGGTAGTATCTACTATTTCACTAGCACGAACTACCAACAGAGAATATTCGTCTGATATGAAATTCTTCAGAAATTATTTTTATAATACTCATAGGTTCTGCTAAGTCTAGTACGCACTGGGATTCTTTGTTCAGACTCTTTGTTGCAGACGCTCGGATTCATGTCTCAGATTCTTTGCCCCGCGACATTGTCGCTCTGCAAATCGTGTACGCATCTAGTTTGAACCTGAGCCATGTCGAACGAGGTCGCGCTTTCGGGGATTGCAGTAGCACTTTACATAGCTCTACGGAGTAAAAAAAAAAAAAAAAAAAAAAAAAATGCTACTAAAAAAAAGCCACCGCATTGGTGGATGCGTGGACTCTTCATTAACTCTCGGTTTTTTTAAACGGTTTTTTTCCATATCGTGAGGCCATTGTCATCTTTTGTGGAGGGGCCACAAAGCTGCTGCAGCCTGCAGGACATCATATACAAGGGGGGAAGAGGTTCCAAGAGTGTCTAGAGTAGAGATCTGAGTGTGACCTGAACTGAAGCAAACTGTTTAGAAGACTAGAAGAAGAAGGCAAAAAATTATTACATGATGTTTTATTAAATCTGCATTAGATCTGCGCCAACCACTAAGAAGGGTGTAGGTGCTTCATGGGTCAATTTTAGAGCTCATTTTTGGTCGAAAGTACTTGTTAGAGATTTATTTTAATGCTTGGTTATTCTGAGTAATTTCATTTTTAAGATGTGTTTTCTACCTTCAAACGACCATAACTCCACTTGAGATCACTGTAAAATCCAAAATATGACCACCGTTGGAATCCAGCTATTTGATGTCAAATCGATTTTATAAGACGACTTAATAAGTTAGTAAAAAGTTCCAGTCATTCAGCATGATCGTTGAGCGGATTTTCGTAAATTATCGTAGGTATTTATGTTAAATTGTTTTTAAATTTTAGGATTTGAACGAGGAAAAAATGTTTACTACCAATTTTGTGGCAAATGAACTTGTCTTAAATAATTTTCGGCAATTCAAAAAATGTTTTAGCGAATTTTTCGAAAAAAATAAATAAATAAATAAATAAGCTATTTTTGATTTTTAGATTTTTTTAGCTGTTTTTTAAATCCATTTTTAACAAATATTAATGAAATTTAAGTACCTACTTTTTCCAACACAAAACTTGTTTTTCTAGTTTATTGGTAATAACGTTATTTTGACTAAAATTCTGCTTAAAAAAAAATTATCAATTTTTACCCGTTTTTAGCTACAAGCATAACAACGATAACTACAAAGCGATAACAACGAAGATACACCGGTGAGAGGCTCACTTTGTTCGATATTCACGCACTCAATGACTCAATGTTGCGTGACATTGTGTAAAGAATCCCATTCCGTATGGGACTCAAAAAATACTAAAACGCAACACACGAGATGCAAGACTCAATGTCGCGGAGCGTCCCGGATGCAAAAAAATGAGTCCAAGACGCAGCTCCACGACAAAGAGTCTGAACAAAGAATCCCAGTGCGTACTAGGCTTGATAGCCAATACGTAGAGTAAGATTCCTGAGGTATAGGTTAGATATTTCGGTAAACGGACATGGGTCATGTATACGACCTTAGAGACAGATCAACGCCTCTAGCACTATACCTGAACGACCCGTGTAATCCTTGCCGTGTAGCAACTCTTCATACCTTTCAGCACTCCACATTTTTATTATGGTGTTCAGAAGCCTTCTGACATCTTCCCCTGAAGAGATTCCTTTCTCTCTCTGGAGGACAGTACTACAGAGTGTTTGATAATGACTTACTAATATAAACCTGGAAGAATAAAACACAGAGGAAGAAAATTCTCTCCGAATCTCGTATTCCCTCGGCTAGCCCTTTCACATCATCAGCAAGGAGTGACACGCCGACCGCTCCCTGAGGTAACTCGTACTGCTTTCCTCACTTGGGTTGCATTGTCTCTTTGACTATTCACCAAGGTATCATCCATGTTACTGAGCTACATAATTACGCTGCTCCAACGATATCACAACAATAACAATAATTAAGTTAACATTTTTGGAATGAGTGTATGAGACAGAATTTGGCACTCAACTTCGAAGTAGGAATTTGAAGAAGTATGACTGGTAGTGTGAACCTGTCTTTTACGTTTTCCATCGGTTTTTGGTTTAAAAAAACGCGATCTAACGCTTCGAAAATCGATTTTCTTCGGAGCGGAAATTAACACAACACATCACCATCCGTTCCGGGATTAGAAAATTCATAAATTTACTTCATGGGATCTTGTAGTCTAGGGGAAATTCATCTATCCTATGTGCGTCACGGGGTTCTGAATTCCGCCCCACACTCCTTACAATATCCTATGGGGAGAATGTTCCTAGATGTCTACCTAACTTTTACGTTACGGGATCCTGCAGTACCTAAGAAATTAAGACGGGTAACGAACGCCTTTCTCATTTGACCATGATGTCAATTCATTATCCACTGTCGTTCGCGGCTGATGACGTGCTGGATTTGATGTCTTTAAAAGCAAACAGAAAAGTCTTTTATTTATGATAAACTAAATACTTAAATATTGAACTTTTGTAGCTGTATAAAGATCAAGATTTATCATGATTGTGAAAAATTGTTTTAACTGTCGCCTAAAATCCTTATTATGTACCTATCTATTAAATATTTTTGCCTTATTAAAGATAGTATTTCATCATCTTTGTAAAACATTTCTTCTCCTGTGACTTAAAATTCGTATTTTAAAATTTATTGAAATGGAAAGAGAGCCGATGGGCGAGGGGGGGGGATATGAACCTCCCCCCCAACCCCCCCCCCCCCCCCCCCCCCAAGGCAAAATCCTGGCTACGTGCCTTGCATGGGTGGCTAGTACCCACAATATTTATGTTGGACATTATCATTAGTTTTTGAGGAAGTGTGGTTGTGTGTATTGTGTTTGTGTAGTGTAAAGTGGTGTCGTTACTGACGCCGAAGCCAATGCTACCTCCACCAGCCTCTTGATTATAGCCCATTCGCTGGTCCGTTGTGGGTCAATAAGGGGGCCCCCACATATCTTTCAACATCCCAACCTGGCCGCAAGTCGGTACTACAGGACATGGGGGATTTTTACGGAAGTTACTTGCGTCAGCCACGGACCACTGGCGAGGCTCCGTCGGGACCCACAGCTACTGCCTCGAGCAGGAGTACTGAACCTGCTCTCCCTCTTCCACATTTCGAGGGCTGCCAGGGATTGCAGCACAAGCCTCACCCCTGAGTGTAGTGTGAGTGTCTTTGTGTTGTGTGTCATGTGTTATCACTGCGTTGGGAGAGTTGAAGGGTGAACAGGAGTAAGGAAAGGAGAGGGAGGGAAGGACGTCATCATTTAAACGTTTTAACGGCTGAAGATTTGCTGGGGTTTGGAGATGGGGCAGCCTCGCATTTGACATAATAGAAAGTGGAACAGCATCTTTCCAGAAACATAACTTTTTTTTTAACCATGAAACACAAACATCCCAACATGCTTGTTCTCCCGACATCTGAAGAATCAGAGGAACAAACATGGAGGGCACGTTGGATCAGAATCTTGGCCAATCAACTAGGGTGAACCAAACAAAGCTTGCTCGAGGCCGCTTTTTACACTTTTCTGCGACAGACTCAATTCATTTTCTACTTTTACTTCTTTGAAAATTTCATTCGGTTCCAGTCATACACAATTTATTTCTTGACATTGGGAATGGACAATTTCAAGTTCTTGATCACTGAATAAAGGCTCGAGGAAATTCCATGAGTTTTTATCATTTCGAGTTTTCAAGTTTTTCTTGTGTTGTCATCAAACAGACCGATTTTCTTATTTAATAGAGAAGTGGGGCGATAAGCTTTTTCGTTGAGCTGAGATTCAGGTGGTTTTTCATCCAGCGGTGGAGATTCTTTACCCACACTTTTTTTAGTTTTGGTGTCTTTGCGGCTTGGACTTGATTTTCGTTTCATTCCACCATGTCCATGGGTCTGTTCTTTCTTGGATAGTGAAGATGCTGACTTGCGTTTGTTGAAAGTTCTCATGAATTGTACAAAAAGATTGGTTTCGTCATAATGAAACTTAATTTCTTTGTAAATGTATAGATAAGCAACCAAAGCGAATCCAATTTTGTGTATAACCACAGCGAAAAAAATAAAACAGGCAACTCCAAAGTTTTTAAGTTCATCTGTGAGTCTAATGCTTTTGGTACAATAATTCATCATGGCTGTTATGAGACCTATATCGTGGTAAACAGAAACACTCATTATCTGCACCAGCACAATTCCAAGTAGGTAGAATATAAAGGAATAGTGAAAGTATTTGAGTAACATCGTCCGGAAACTTGGAGTACCAATTAACGTTCTGATGATCCAAACTGTATGCAAGAGTACAAGACATGGGAAAATCTTTAAGCTAAAAGCTGATAAAACCTTCTTGTCATGAAATTCTTGTAAATCCAAATAAGCATCAACAGGGTTGTATTTAATTTGATCGACTACATCGTACGTCCTCTTAGAATCTCTGTGCACCACCATCAAGACGTAGATGAGGGTGAGGAATCCCACAATCTTTTTCCAAATACGGTCAAGATATGAGTAATGAAACGAAACGATGACAATTATGAAGATTAATATGCATATGATGATAAGGGCGTAAAGGTCCACAACGAATGTGTTTCTGGGCTCAATCATACTTGAGTTTACCTGCGAACATAAAATAGTTCAAAATACTTGAAAAACGAAGAAGAAAATGAGAAACTTGGTAGGTACCTAACTATTTTAAGAATATATCTGATGGTTCAATCCTCACAGTTTAGAAGAGGATTCTGGTTTATCACTTTCAATAATTTGAACCTTTGTAGTTGACCAAGAGGAAAAAAGTTCAACCCTCGCTAAAATCTTGTTAGTTTACGTTTCAAAATGGGAATAACCCAATAATCAAATTTAAAAAACCTCCAGTCATGCTGCATGATCGTAGGAGCGAATTTTTGGAAATTATCGTATCGTATAAAGTTAAATTGTTCTTAAATGTTAGCTTTTTGATTGCAAAGAAATTGATAACTATTAATTTCATGGCAAAATATATTGGTAAGTACCTAATTCATGCATTACAGGGACGACCCTACAAAAGGATTGTTTATCATTTTGGTGAGAGTTTGAAAAAAAAAAAGTCATGACTTCTCAAAATTGCCTTTCCCCCCTCCACCAACAGTAAATTTCCATCATAAAACTTCCAGAATGAAATTTGAAAACCTGATATATTTTCCAAAACTAGACCAAATTCATAATTGAACAAAAAGATTATCAGGAAAATCTTATGAGAATAGTCAAAACATTATGATTTATTACCATTACTCGCATCCATTCACCCCAATCCTTGATGAAATTTGAAACTGCTGATTTACCTTCCAAAACTAGTCCGAATTCATAGTTGAACAAAATATAAATCACGAAAATCTGAAGAAATTAGTTAAAACATCATGATTTATTACTATAACCCCCTCCATTCACCCCCATCCATAATGAAGTTAGAAACACCTGATGTACGGTCTAAACCTAGACCGAATTCATAGTATTTCAAGAAAGAATCACGAAAATTGGACGAGAATTTTAAAATACCACGATTTATCGGTATTACTCCCTTCATTCACCCCCTCTCATGATAAAATTTGGAACTCCTAACAAACGTTTCAAAACTATTTCGAATTCGTAAGAGAACAAAATAAGAATCACGAAAATCGGTCGAGATTTGTAGCTTGGGCACTTATTGAAAGATTCGGTAAGTATCCCCTTCACCTCCACCACCACGACAGTAAATCCAAATTTCCCAAGTTCTGTTGCATAAGAAGACTAAAATTGGAATCAAACCAAATAAGAATCATGAGAATCGGTTGAGAATTGTAGCCGAGAAAATTCGCCCTTCCCATTCCCCCTCTTCCATCACGGAGTTCAAAATTTCCGAGGTTTTTTGCACAACTAGACTAAAATTAGGATCGAAAAAAGAAAGATTCTCGAAAATCGGTTGTGAATTGTGGCCTGGGCAGCGTCGACAGAATTTGTCAAAATTTGTGGTTTTTTCACGGATTTGGTCTTAGAATGGTCGGAAACGGATTTGAATGTGGTTATTTTTTTCCTCATACTTGGGTTGTCCCCCCCCCCCCCCCTGGATCAATTCCAATGGGTTGTCCCTCTTAAATAAGAAGCCTTGCCTGTATGACCTAGCTTCTGAGGGACGTCCTAAAAACAAATTCTAAATAATAATAAGATTTTACGTTTTTAGCTTTTTTGCTGTTTTAATCGATTTTTATCACATTTTAATGAAATTCAAGTCCATTTTTTCAGCATAATTATGTACGTAAATTTGTGAATGTTCTATTTTATAGTTAATAAACTTTATTCGAGCGATATAATGAAAAAATATATAAATTCAACGATTTTCAGCCGTTTTTAGGCCTTTTTAGTGATTTTGTTGCACTTTTTTTTTTTTTTTTTTTTTTTTTTTTATTCGACCAACGAACACATCCTTTCGTTCGGAAAGCTTTTATCTCAATCCTAAGGAAAGTTATCGTCTGAAAGGCCTGGTTTCAGAATGCCTCACAACGGATTTCAATGAAGAGCCTTTTCGAAAATTGTCATTTTAAAAATAGTTTTATAGCATACGTTAGCGTCTGGTGTTTGCACCCGAATTACTTGAGCTATTTTCGTTTGATTTAGATATATATCAGTTCGATGAATCGAATAAGTACCAACCGTTCGCGTTCCGAAAGGTTTAAGTGTTGGATAAAAAAGGTGGAAAAAAAATCGTCTACACAACTTGGAATTAAAACGCGACTTAGGCATGCGGGATTCACCTCAATATTATTCGTTAATATTCGTTAATTTAGTTATATCTGTCTATGCACACGTAATGCCTGACAGCAGTGCCAGCCCAAGCCTTTTTGGTGCGGCAAGACAGCGGATGGGGGTATTGAAGGGAAAACAATCTTCAACACGACTGTAATCTGGAAAGTTAATTCTGCTCGATTTTATTAATTCTCAAGTTGTACTTTCTTGTCTATGCACACTTGATGCTTGACAATAATGTATGAATTCCCTGCGTAGAAAAGGTACAACAGAAAAAATAAATCTTGAATGTGTCAACTTGCAGCGGATTCGTTTCATCCTCTCGGCACTCTACACTGCAACCGCTTGCACCTACTACACATGTTGCGTAGAATCACACCAAATCCACTTGGGGATATTAAATATCTGTAAAGGAGCGATTTAGGAATTTTAGTAGGTATTGGTAAAAGTAGTAGTATATGTACAACGAAATTTATTAAGATAATCGCCAAAATTGGTCCATTGAGTTACAAAATTGGTAGATTCAAATAACATCTCCGCCCGAGCCGTTTTTAGCAGTAGTAGGACGTTGGAAAAATACAAATTTAACAATGGTACCTGTGCAGTTGGTCCTTGGAACGTTTAAGCTCCAATGAGACTCATGGGGCTTTAACGGGGATAAGATGAGATTTTTTATAGGATTGTGAAATAAGATAGATAGAGAGAAAGAAGTTTCATTGATGAAGTTAGCTAATAATAATAATAAGGTAATTTTGGGCTAATGAATGATAATTTTGCATTTATTTTATTGAAACCTACAGAATTTTCTATTTCAAGCTGTATTTATGAACTAGAAAGGTTTAAATTATATTGTATTTCACAGGGCTTTTTTTGTTGCTACCAAAAATAAAAGAGAATCAATAAAGAAAATAAATAGGTAGTTGTAGAGGTTTGCAAAATGAACGGGTGGAAAATTTAAATTCATAATTAAATTCTGTAAATGATGCTTCTAAGTGGTATGCAAGTGGTGTTTCGATACTTCATAAACATGATTTTTTTAACAGTCTATTTTGTAGTTGTTGTCTATAGTTCATAGACATAATTTATTGACATCATTTAGAGTTTTATACTATTTATATAGTTTCCGGCTAAGTTCTATCATCCTCGAAGATACTAATTGCTTTCGGGTTGGCAGATATAAAGATGCAAGAACAATGCCGACACTTAAATGTATGGAATGAAATTTAAACTCTGGTACCATACAAACAGGCTGACTACGTTATAGGAAACTTACCATGAGGACTGCCGAACAAATCCCAGAAGGATCGAACTCCACCAACAGATCAGCTGTGATTATATTTTTGGTGAAGCCGTTGATGAAATTGACGGAGACGATCATTGCTCTCAATGGAGTTACATTTATTCTGGTGTCTAGTTGTTCGAGAGTGTATCTTATGCGGGATATATGATCACCACTCGTTGGCCCAGTCAAGTTGTAACCTTCTAATTTGAAAAACTCGCCGGATTTACCTACAAGTAAAGAGAAGTAAAAATGAAATCCTAGGTGCCATTACCCTCACTGGTCTATTAAACGTAGGTAGTATAAATTACTTGATCTATTTACTAGCAGGAAAGCCAGTTGTTTAAAATACATGGGGCGCTAGAATGAGGATACTCAATGCTGTTTAAATTTTCATCATCGTAGGTAGAATAAGGAAGAAATTAGGCTCAGGGCCTGATCATCTGATATTGGTGGCAATGTACATTGTCATTGTAACCCATCAGTCACAAAAATGCTCCATTTCAAATTGCAGAGTTGGTATTATTCAAATAAAGATTAGCTTCAGGGCTTGCTCAATTAATAAGGGTGGCTCTGTACCCTGTCATCCTTAACCTGCCTATAGGTATTAAAACATTTTTAGCTTTGGCTATGGAATAATTCTGTCTTTTTATACATTCATTATTAAGGGTTACAGTTATCGATACGGCAAAATACTCGTAGAATGATCGCACGGTAGTCATTAATCGCGTTATTCAGAAATAACTACCGGTGAATAAGAAAGGTTACAGGTAATTCGGGTGCTGCTAAACAAGCGTTCAGGACGGTGTGTTCGTGTTGTATAAACGGGTGATGTCGAATTGGGCCCACGGTCTGTTAGGGTCGTAAAAACGACGGTTGAATTGGGCCCATGGTCAGTTCGGAGCAGTGACGGATCAATAGAATTTCTTGGGCGGTGGTCCTCCACCGGGAGTACGAAATTTTTTGAAGAAAGACCTTGAATTTGCAGTTTTAGAGGTTTTAGACCCACACTTCATATAAGGTATGTAAAAATTAACACGAAAAACATAATTTCTATTTGCACAAATATTAGCTTGGTTACCAAACATCCATGTACATAAAAAAATGAAATAAAATAAATAAATGAAAAATAAAATTAACAAAAAATAAAATGATTATAGGTAAGAAATTTTTTGGCAAAATTACATCGTAAAACTCAGGGAATGAAACAAAAAACGCTGGAGATATAAATCAATACTACATAATAACTCAGTCCTCGTGATGTAATATTATTTATAAATTACACATTTATATTGTAAACATCGGGTTAAATAATAATACACTCTTTATTTTTTCAATTTACTTTAGAAACAAAAACATTTAATAAACACACTATAAAATTAAATGAACAAAGTACATTTTTGATTAGAAATGAAAATACAAATAAAATATTACCTTGTTAAACATTTTTGTATATTACTGGTAAATGTGAAACAGTGAATAATTCACTTCAATGGAAAAACACTGGTTGTAATCAGTTAAGAAAACACGATTCGTTTCTGTCTTCGTCGAAACAGTAGGTAGGTTGATTATGTATTATGGCTATTAATTATGTATTGTTACCGTTACTGAAAGCGGTAAACGAGAGACAAATACTGTAGGTACCAACCGTAACTGGTTGAATTAACTGATGAACACAAACTTATCTTTATTAATAAAAATTGTATCCGTTACCGACTGCCTTGTGTTTTTTAAAGAAGAAATATGTTATCTTCCATGCTTGTTTCTTGACAGAGCTAAACTCGAACACTAAAAAACTTTAGTTCGCATTTAACCTGAAGTTTGGTTTCTATTGCTCTTTTACTCACGAAAGAGCGGACTCAAACACCACCGTTGCCAACCGGCTTTGATGATTTTTCCCTCAAGCATCTGGAAGTATCAGAGTTTACCCACGAAAATTCTGACACTACCCACGTAAATCCCGGATGGATACCCCATGGCACCTACGCAGTTTGAGGGCCTCCTAAAATTCAAACGAACAGATTAGTAAATTGGCTGTGACAGATTAGTAAAACCGGTACCTATCATCCCAGTTTCCCAGCATCTAAGGCTCCTTCATCTATACTTGTATTTTCGTCAAGTTACAAGCGCGACAGCGAGATTCTTTTCTGGCGTTCCCTGGCGAGAGTTTTTTTCTTCTGCCTCCTGGGGAGGGGGAGGGGGGGTTGATGTTAAGTATTCTTGAGATGCGAGCTTGCGACCCCCAAACTATACACATCATTCTGATCTATATGACCAACTAGTCTGAATTGTTACTAAGAGATTGAATACTTGATGTTATGTACTCTTGAGATGAGAGCTTGCAAGCATCCAGACCACCCACCAAACGTTTTTTCAATGTTTTAGTGGAGTTTTATTGTATTTATTTGCTTACATTTTGTTTTACTTTTTAATTCCATCGTACATTAAAATAAAAATGAATGTCTGATCACTTAACAAAAGTAGTGCTGCGCGATCACATAAGTACATAATGATAGATGACCAGAGCCCCACTGACCAATTCAACCCTGAGCCTTCGAGGGTTGACGGTAATCAGCCTAGAAATAGAGACTTTTTGCAGTCGTCCCATGAACGAAGCTGTCAAAACCATAGTCCCCGAGATAAGGCGAGCACAGGATGATGCTAACTGGATCCTCGTTTTTGCGCACGGTATCGTGACAACCGCGACGACCGTCGAAGTAACGTTTAACGTGGCTTAAAGCTTGAAGTTTATCAAAATTGAATAGCTGAACCATTGAAGTCAAATACAGCCAGTCTTTTTAGTGTTTTGCTACTCTGTGCTGTCCAACTGCGACATTCCGAATATTCCTTGGTTCCAAATCGGATGTCTCCCCGTGGAAACAGTCATGGCCCGATCGTCAGTCATAATCCGAACTGTCCCGAACGATCCCGAATCTACCCTCTACTCTTTGACGTCAATCATCACTTTCATAGAATATAACAATGAGAATAATGGTATAGAAATTACTGAATGTACTTCTGATCTTGATGAACAGGCAGATAATTAAGCTTTGTAAATGATTCGGAACTTGTATGTTATATAATGTACTAGCCGCTCCGGCTCGCTACGCTCGCCTCCACGTCCAGCCGGGGGGCAAGCCCCCCGGACCCCCCATTGAATTGCTCGCTTCGCTCGCAAAATGTGGCATGTAAGGAATTTTGCTCGCTTCGCTCGCAAAGTGTGGCATGTAGGGAATGTTGCTCGCTTCGCTCGCAAACGGTAGATCTCTAAGGGTAGGTTTAACTTCTGTAGGGGATGCTGCTTGCTTCGCTCGCTTGAGGAAGTTATACTGCCCACCCAACTTGGCAGACGTTTTTTCTGTTGGAAATTCTTACTAACAAAATAAATCTTATAAAACTACGTGGAACCACAAAAAAAGTTTATTTGGGGATGTTGCTAGCTTCGCTCGCAAGGCATTGCTGCATATTCCAACATGTGAATAGCTAAAACTACCTACGAATTTGCAGCCTTGGGATTTGGAACCCCAAAAGGGTGTTAGGGCATCATTAGCGACCGTTATGTGACCGTTATGAATAGCTCGCAAGAGGCCAAGAGCGAACTTTGAGTCCCTTCAACTTGCAACATTGTGAAACAGCGGCCCGGGTCGATTAAAAAATGTAATTTTAACGCTTTGCCTCGCTTCCGCTCGCAGTTTGACCGAGTTCTCGTCACTTTTTTCGATATCCGATTTCGGATTCAGATTCGGCGGGATCAATGCTGTATTTCGCCCGCGAAAACCGTTTCCGAAAAACGTACCTTTACAGGGTATATTCTAATGGGAAAAAAACGGTGTTTTTCGTCGGACTTTTCGAGAAAACACGGTCCGTACTCTCGCATTTTTTTGACGCATTTCCCGATACTTTTTTCGCGATCCGATCGCGCCGTCGTCTTCCTCGTAGGAAAACCTACGAAACCGGTATTTTTCCGGAATTTTCGACGGCCGTTTAGAGGGGTACAGGAAGCGGGGAAGTCCAAAATGCGCACATAAATTCTTACTTCGACCCCCCTCCCGCCCTACGGCCCATGGTTCGGGAGGGATTAGAAAATGTGAAATTCGCTCGTTCCACCCTATCGGAAAATCCCAAGAAGATCCCCCCACTCGTAGACTCCCCTCACTCAGCCGTTTGGCCGTGCATAGACACGACAGACAAACAGACAAACAAACAGACAAACGGAGTTTCATTCTTATAAATAGTATAGATGTGAGAACTTTTTATGCAATAAAACTGATTTTGCAAAAATTGAAGGATGCAAATTATTGAAATGATATAAAATTAATTCCAATTAGAAGAGATTGTTTATGAGTATGAAAATACTCATAATTCTATTCTACGCTTTATGATATAAAAGCTTCGCTTCCTTCGGGCGTCCCTAAACGGCCCCATTTATTTATTTTTATTTTAACATTCGCTAAAATAAGAAGTTGTTTGTGAGCGGTTCCTACAGAATTTTCTTCGGGTGTCCGGACAATTCGTCCCCCAAGAAAAATGCGGAAATTTCGTCCCACTTTGTGGAACGGCTACCTGGGTAGGGTTTGATAAATAGTCTCCAAATATTTCTAAACGGACACTTCATCCCACCTGAGAAAAGGGTTGTAAAAAGGTCCTTATATAGAATAATTTATCTGATTCCCATCACACAAGCACCACCTCTTGTAGTTGTACGTCTTCAATTCCGTCCAACGCGGAGCAGCTCATGAGTCACAAATGAAATGTCACATTTACGTTTCTAAACTGTTATGTGATCGTGTTATGACCACCAAACTATACACTTCATTCTGATCTACATATCCAACTAATCTGCATTTTTAATAATTGATTGACGACTTGATGTTATGTATTTTTGAGATGCGAGCTTGCGAGCATCCAGACCACCAAACTTTACACTTCATTCTGACCTACATGGAATTGAAGAACTCACAGTTCTTCTTGTAGAGAACGGATAAGTTATTCTGTATATTATACCTTTTTACAAACCTTCTCTCAGGTGGGACGAAGTGTCCGTTTAGAAATATTTGGAGACTAATTATCAAACCCGACTCAGGTAGACACTCCACAGAGTGGGACGGAATGTCCGCATTTTTCTTTGGGGACGAAATGTCCGTGGGACGAATTGTCCTGTAATCATTTCTTCGTACCCGTCAACTGTACATATTGCTTCCCCAACTTTGTAGGTGGAAAATACAGATAATATTGAACGAAGAATAAAATAGAAGAGGCTCGACCCACGATAATTTCTGTGAAGTAGGTAGCAATAAGCTGGTAGATAAATAGTAGGCATATGTAAACCTTTGGGCGGTAACGAGTTCCACCTATTTCCGATTGAGACTGTAGGTACCTACTGAGCCTTTCTAGTTTAGGAAAAGTCTCGGAAGCAACAAATTTCACGAATTTCCGAACTGAGCCTTATGTACTAGTAAAGGAAAATTCTTGGGAGCCCCCTTCTCTACCGCCTTGCTCAATATCCTTAGACTTTGATTATTTTTGAGAATTTTCATACAAAATGAAGCTATTGAAATGGCTTTAAAAATTTTAAAATACTTTTTTTTCAAACTTTTTGAGAACATTAAATTAACCTAATTGTAAAAAATCACCAAAAATTGCTACATTTATATTACATTACATTACATTACACTGCTACATTACATTGCTACATTTATATTGCTACATTTATACTAGCAGAATTTTATTCAAAAAGGTTTATCAACATTAAACTAGAACATTTAAAATTTTTTTTTAGAAAACTTTCTTATGCTAAAAAATAGTTAAATTCCATTAATATTTTCTGAAAAATCTATAAAAACTGTCAAATAATAAAAACTTGAAATCCAAATATTTTTTGAATTGTAGAATA
The DNA here is from genome assembly GCA_030762985.1 of Adelphocoris suturalis. Classification (NCBI taxonomy): domain Eukaryota; kingdom Metazoa; phylum Arthropoda; class Insecta; order Hemiptera; family Miridae; genus Adelphocoris; species Adelphocoris suturalis. Next base: position 8,896,687 of record CM061040.1, on the reverse strand, counting down.
TTATTTAGAACTACATGAAATTGGTTGTTAACAATTTATTTGCATTCAAGGAGCTCACATTTCTCAACAATGTAACATATTTAAGTTCGATAATATACAAAAATTCGCTGAAACGGTCATGCTGCATGACTGGAACTTTTTCATTTTCGGGTACTCACCTTTATTTACATAGCTATTTACATAGCGAAACCCTTAGTGTGCGAACATTAAAAAGATGAAAATATGGTATTTCAATTATCTTATTTCAATCAAATTAATCCGATTAATTTGATTTTTTAATTTAAATCGTGATTTTTTCAACTCTGCTGACAGCCAATTTTTAAAATTCTTTCAGGCATCCACATCCATTCATCCACATTTCCAATAAAATTGGTATCTTTGGATTTGTAACAGGAAGTTCCATCCGCCTGATTCAATTCCAACCTCATTTGACGTGTCAAGCAATTCCACATATCAGGGTTTTCTTTACTTATGAATTTATTTACCGGGGTAATGTCGTTAGGGAAGTCCGAGCTGACGACGAAGAAGGAGGTTAGGAAGAGTTTACAATAACCTAAATGTTGATCCGGAACTTGGCGATCATTTTGCAAAAAGCCGCATCAAAATCGGTCAAGCTGTCTCGTGACTCGACCTTACACAGACGGACTAACAGACTTCTCTCTTTTATAGATAGGATGAGGACAACTAAATGAGACGTAACGTAGTTGCCTATAGAAGAAAATTTAAAGAATAAAATTAATGAAATGCCTTCCTATTTATTTCACTATTCCGACTGTACGTAACACTTTCGTTGTAAGGTCACTGCAGTGTTGGCATCGGGTACAAGTCCCCGATTTCTAATGATTTTCATTAGCTCTCAAGTATTGACAGTTTATATTGTTGTTGATCTTACTTAAAATGGAGAATCGTTCATTCACACACATAATAGCTTATCAGTGTCGTAAATTCGGTCGAAAATATTTGTCTGAAGAGAATTTCAACACGGTGGGGACGCCAGATTCATGTTATGAGATTGGTTAACGTAGCTGAGGTTTCGCTTATCGATTTGATCGAGTGCCCTGTAGACCGTAGATGGCTTGATTCAACACGTTACAGTGTAGCGGGTTGTGTATCATGTCTGCCATACGCTGTCCGAAGCTTTTCTCAAAAGTATTGGACCAGACTTTAAGAAATTTGGCTTAAAAATCATTTATCGGCCGGGGACGGGCCAGTAACATTAGCATCGCGTTTTATCAACACTAAAGGTTAAAACCTAAGGGCTGAAATATTCAAAAATCGAGATCTTGAAATGTTTCTGTGTATAAGTAATGATTTTTTGAGTTTCATTCATAAGTATCCGCCCAAAGAATCGAATCCGCCCCCAGTCGCTATGCGTTTATTCGATTGCTTGCCCTAAGGGCTAAAGCATCGACAAGAAAACAAAACATCAACACGGGAGTGAATCATAACCAGTAAAAGATATATCAAAAATCGTCTTGAAAACTATGACAATATTGTATCAGTTGATTATATAATTTAAATGGTATTCTGACTTCCAAAATCGAATTTATTATAACTTCCGATCCTATTGGGCTTGTAAAGAGTAGGTAGGAAATCGTCTACTTCAATTACATTAATTTATTAAATTATTGGTTGGTAAATACTTAGGAACTGCTCTTCATTAAATTATTATTTTTAAAATTATAATTCCAACTGGAGGTCAATTACTCTTGAGTCTACAAAAGTCGGAACGTTTCAGCCAATTTTCTAAGAAAATTAAGCTCTTGCAATGAATCCAAAATTTCCTTTGAGGAAATTCGTTATGAAATTCCTCGAGTTTAACGCTTTTCGATATGTGTATGTAGAGTTTGATCAAAAAGTTCTGATTCTTAACCTGCCGTTTAACTATTTTTTTTTTAATTGTTTTGAAAATTTTGGAAAATTTTTCATCATTCACCTAATATAAACCGTAAACTTATGGTGTCCTGAGTTGTGAAGGTGTGAACCCTTTTAGGAGGCACGATGCGCCAAGTTTTGGTCATTTGCTAGGTATATTTGGGGCTTTATATTAATTACTAGCCGCTCCGGCTCGCTTCGCTCGCCTCCACGTCCAGCCGGGGGGCAAGCCCCCCGGACCCCCCATTAAATTGCTCGCTTCGCTCGCAAAGTGTGGTATGTAGGGAATGTTGCTCACTTCGCTCGCAAAGTGTGGCATGTAGGGAATGTTGCTCGCTTCGCTCGCAAAGTGTGGCATGTGGGAAATGTTGCTCGCTTCGCTCGCAAAGTATGGCATGTAGGGGATGTTCCTGGCATCGCTCGCAAACGGTAGATCTCTTAGGGTAGGTTTAACTTCTGTAGGGGATGCTGCTCGCTTCGCTCGCTCGAGGAAGTTATACTGCCCCACCCAACTTGGCAGACGTTTTTTTCTGTTGGAAATTCTTACAAACAAAATAAATCATATAAAACTACGTGGAACCACAAAAAAGTTTATTTGGGGATGTTATTGAATGGTGCTGCATATTCCGACATGTGAATAGTTAAAAACTACCTACGAATTTGCACCGCTTGGGATTTGGAACCCCAAAGGGTGTTAGGGCATCATTAGCGACCGTTATGAATAGCTCGCAAGAGGCCAAGAGCGAACTTCGAGTCCCTTCCCTCGATACCTGTATATGAGTAGGGCACCTAGGTCTACCTACTCGCCACATTGTCATCGAACCCCAAACACGTCTTCCCAGAGCCTTCTCGCGAACACAGCAAAATTAATTTCTGATGTTAAACGCTTCTCCTCGCTTCCGCTCGCAATTTTACCGACTTAACGTCACTTTTTTCGATATCCGATTTCGGATTCAGATTCGGCGGGATCAAAGCTGTATTTCGCCCGCGAAAACCGTTCCGAAAAACGTACCTTTATGGGGTATATTTTAATCGGAAAAAACCAAGTTTTTCAGCGGACTTTTCGAGAAAACGGGTCCGTACTCTCGCATTTTTTTGACGCTTTTCCTGATACTTTTTTCGCGATCCGACCGCGCCGTCGTCTTCCTCATTCAAAAACCTACGAAACCGGTATTTTTCCGGAATTTTCGACGGCCGTTTAGAGGGGTAGGGTAAGCGGGGAAGTCCAAAAAGCGCACATTAATTATTACTTCGACCCCCCTCCCATCCTACGGCCCATGGTTCGGGTGGGATTAGAAAATTTTAAATTCGCTTATACACCCTATCGGAAAATCCCAAGAAGATCCCCCCACTCGTAGATCCGGCCCACTCAGCCGTTTGGCCGGGCATAGACACGACAGACAGACAAACGGAGGTTCATTCTTATAAATAATAGAGATAGACCAATGATCTGCGTAGAAAGGCGATCTAATACAGAAATAACAAACCTTTGTGTAATAATTTGCAGCGTTTTGGATTCTACCTATCTAGAAACGTAAACCAAAAATTTTTCAGGGGGGGGGGGGGGGGGTAAAAATTTTGTTTCTTGGTCGATTGCAAAGGTTCATTATTGAAGATAAATAACCAAAAATTTTAAAGTATATCAATTTGAAAATTTTTGGAGCCATTGCAATAGAATTTTTTGTTTATTTTTTCAAACATTTGCTAGAAGCAACGACAACTTGATCTAATCAGTACCAATGTTTTGAAGAAAAAAACTGATTGATCATACATTATTATCATCAAAAACCATAGACTAGTCCAGTAGCGTAGCGTGTTTCTGGAGTGGAGGGTACCGCACTCCAATCCCCCCCCCCCCTCCCTCAATATCCAACGTCTCCTAGTAAACAAAGATAGTAGGTAATGTAATTTCAGAATCCCAAATGTCCACGACAACGTTAAACCTCCATGCCAATGTTGACAGACAACTTTTCTAATCTGATACGCGTCACAAAATGAGTTTTTAGGACGTCCCTCTGAAGCAAGGCTTTATCACTAGGGGGACGCCTGTTAGAATTGATCCAGGGGGGTTGTGGGAATACCTGAACATGAGAAAAACAAACTGAATATAAATCCGTTTCACACCAAGAAAACCGAACCCGAGAAAAAAACGATTAGTGTATGTCTGTGTGTGTGTGTAATGTGTTTGTGTGTGTTTATGTGTGCATGTGTGCGTGTATTTGAACAGGAGGGGAAATGGAGGGGGTAATAGCCAATCCATATCTTCACTATTTTCATCTGTTTTCAATTTCTGTTTTCGTTCGTCCCCAACCTCCGTGAACTTGCCCCAAATAACAAAAGAAGCAATCGCACTTCTGCCATCAAGAGAGCACGATGTCGCAGCCCCGATTTTTATCAATCTTGAACCATGCGATTTTGTTTCCGTCATCCAAGGAAATGAATGTCTACTTGCCCTCGTTGAGAAAGACTCGATGGATACGTTCGCAGTCAACTTTCTCGCTCGACCAGGAAGCTTCTTCTATGCGTGGCCAATAATTCCAAACCACAAGGAGATCTTTCCAAGCGCCTTATCATGCTGATTGAAGGAAAAGCCAACTTCAATCTCCAGCCAGATATATGACCATTGATCAGCTAGAGTATAAATACATGGACTTCTTATTCAAGCAGGCAAGACAGTGACTGAAAGAGTGTCAGAAAATTGGACAAGCAGTGGAGTGACTATTTCAATTTTTCAAGTTTCGAGTTAATTTTCAAGGCTTACGTGACCTATTTTTGGAATCCACTCCTAAAGCGTGCTGGTTGACTGAAATTTCCAGTCAATTTTAATTTTGCGACTTACAATAATTATGTGATCTTAATGTAGTAGGTAATACTGTGATCGCAATTGAGTAAAATGTGTAAATTCGTATTAATTGAGCTGCAAATGATATCCTGAACATTTTTTTCAAAGTCTTAAAAGACTGAATTTCAAGACTGAGTTACCTACTCAGGAATATAAAATACAAAGTCTGTTCGGTTATTATCTTTTATGAACTACCTGAAGAGATACTATATCCTTTCAGGAAGCGTATCCGAGAACAGTCACATTTTCGTGGACCTAAATTCACATAGTCGTGGATCTGAATTTTAAATTCCAGTATCAGCTCGGAAATGCAATTCATGAGCTGCCAAGCATTTTGCACACTTGGAGAGGCAACAGAACAATAGGTGAAACATTTCACCAATCTTCGGCAACTTTCAGTTTTTCATTTATTAATTCGTCAAAATGTCTTGTAGTTTGAGAATAACTCATTAAAGAGAGATCAGACAACCTTTGTTGCCCTTTTGTGGATCTCAGATGCGTTTCAAGGCGGAAAATGAACGTTCTATAGATGCAGTGGTGCTTGGAATAGTCAAAATGAGTTTTGCTAATCTGGAAAATGTACTCACGGTTACGTTCCTTTACAACTGCCATCAGATTAGGTAGCGGGGACGTTTCAATGGCCCAACCTGATTATGCCACACTTGTGCTCAAAATTTTGCAAACTGAACGAGCAATGAACAAGAAAACAAATCATGCAACAGCTCTTCATTATTGATGTACACAGAACAAACAAATGAGCGAAAAAGCAACAAGACAAGTTTAGAGACGACGGAAAAGGAGGTAAGTACCCGAACAAAAACGTATAGTATCACTTATCATAGAACACAGAAAGAATCTATAACCTTCCCACTCCTGAAACAATCGATACACAAGTATCACTAGCATTAGGTGCAAAAAAATTTATAGCAACCTGTTGGAACCACGATGTATTATTCAGAATTATAGATAATAAAGCCACTCGCCCAAAGTTCACTAAACGACAGAAAAAACCCGAGCCGTTCCAAGGGAGAGGGGCATCTTAATCAGTATAAATAAGCCATGGCTGAGGGCTGTAGGGACTCAGTAGGGTGCAGTACTGGCGAGTACACTCTCTACAAACCCTTGTGTAATAATTAGTTATAAACCTTTCCACTGTACTAGATGCTATAACCCCAAGCCTTCAGGTAGAATATATATTTGTTCAGTTTGACTTCTGGTCCTTCCATGGGCCAATTTGTGATATGTGATGGCTGGATTCGTACAGGTAACATTTATCATCAGATTGTCTCCACCTTACCTTTACCTGTCCGAGCGGTGACGGCAGAGCTTACAAGCTCTGGTACCATTCTAGATCAGTCCTCTCCCTTCAAATTATTGTGGATGATGGCTGGATATATTCCTGGTACCATCTATGACCAATTTGAAGACTCTCACCTCAAATTTACCCCTACATGGTCAAAGGGTAAATTTGAGGCGGAGCTAAAGCGGAGCGGGATTAGGTCGGAGCTCACGAGCTTTGGTATCGCTTATGGCCAAGTAGAAATTCGTAAATTACCTATGGATGGTGAAGGCAGACACTAAGGTGCTCTGGTACTGCCTCCAGCTTCCTTCTCTCCGTACTGAACCGATTTAAATATAATTCAACAAGTACCTCCGATTTCGGAGGAAAAATATATAACGTAGGACTAGGTTCCCCTAATTTAGTTCCCTACACAAACCTTCCAACTCCAGCCACCAAACCTGCGTGATCATAGAAAACTGCGGCAACGCTTCACTCACACACACACTAGTTTTTCTTCTTTTTTTCGTTAGGAGTAACGCCGCCTCCTGCTAGTCCCATATTTAATTTTCCCAGTAGCTCGGATTTCAGGATGCTTCACAATATTCTTGCTCCGAGGCTTTCGTAGCAGAGTAATTTAAATGTAAAATCACCTGACAACGAATTATTTGTATGTTGAGCCGGCTCACGGTAGAAACAAAATTGAGGCTCAAGGCATAGACAGGAGACAGCTTCCTTAATTCTAAAAATCAGCATGGAACTCCATCTATAAAATAATTTATGAAAAATGGCTTGACTATCTGTTGAGTGGTAGGTATGTTTCTTACGTGTTTCATGTAAATTTTTGGGAAGATTCCAATATTACTTTGATGCTGATCGTCTTAAATAGCTGCTCTTCAACCCGTCATCGGGACATGCTGTTGAAAACTGTAACCTTCCAAAAAGATAAAAGTCACGTTAGTAGTGTGGGGGTTATTTTCCCTCTTAATAACATTAGAAAGGATGTGGAATCATGGGCTCAAAAAGTTTCTGTTTCCGCTCAAAGGCCAGAAAGTCAAGGGTGGCTACAGGTACAAGAATGTGCAAGGTGCTGCACCGTACCCCGCCTACTTAATTACCGGAAATCAGATAACTTCTGATGGCGCACCGTTTGGTGACCCTTCTGGTTGAGGTGCGGCTTAAACCACTAAATTAAAAAAATAAAACTTCTTATTAATCTATGGTGTACTTTCATGGAATACTTATCATGTTGTACATTCATGGTGTGTACTCTCCCATTTACATTTGTTTCTGACACTGATATTCATCAATATAAACTAATACTATGCATATTATTAATTGTTAGGATTAGTATTTTTCTTGTTCCATCTCCGTGATTTATGATTCCAGCTCAAGTTTATTTACCATGGTTGATATAGTTTTATTTCATAAATATTTCAGTTTAAGTATATTATTTGTATATTTCTTGTAACAAACACTAACAAATGAATTTTCAAAATATAAACCTACTTACCTCGGAATGTCCCTGAATAGATTGTTTTAAAATGAAGTCTTATTCTATCCATGATCACAGGCTTAGTGTGTAGATCACTTTCGAAGAGATATCCAAAAGCAGCGGTGTAGTATTCATTGAACAAGTCAGGCACCCTTTGAGTAGCTGGAACAGACCCGAGATTGTCATACATCAATATTGGAATATTGAAGTATGAGGAAACATACTAGTAAGCCTTGGGTGTATATTGGGTAAGTAATGCATGCACTACTGAGACGTCTCTATGTTTGGGTTGTACCTATATGATTTTGATAAGAATGGCGAATACATCATGATAGGACGTACCTAGTCCATTATAATAAAACATTAATATGCAACAAGCGACCCCTCGTCCCTCACAACCATAATAAGAATGTATGACTGCTTTTACATTGTGAAATCGAATTATGGCAGATTCTCGGAAACACATTGAAAATATCACAATATATAGGTATCAAAATCCCCCCCCCCCCCTCTAATCATAATGAAATAACAATTTACTGAGAATGGATCCATGAAGTGACGAAATACTTCGAGCAAAATAGGTAACTAACGTAATCCAAGTTGTTCGCACATCTGAACCAAAAGATCATGATTTACCAGAATTAACCCCTCCACCGACACATTCCCCACCCAACTCTCATATTTACCGCCTATTTTAAACTCCCAAGGTCTGTTGTATAACTAGACTGGATTCCTAATTGAACAAATAAAGAAGAAAAAATGACGAAAATCGGTCAACAATTGTAGCTTAGGCAGTACTAAAATTGTAGTTTGTTGCACTACCAGAGTAAAATTGGGGACGAGCAAAGAAAAAATCTCGAAAATCGATTGAGCATTGTAGCCTGATCATGAGTTTGATCGAAATCAAACCAACAGGTGTTGAGAAATAGACGTTATGAGAAATTAACGTTTGGGCATGCGTATAGACTACTGTTGATCTGACGGCATTTAAAATCATAGGGGACTGTTGAGGAACCAACCCGCAAAATCCCAGAAAATTTATACAAAATCGTACAGAAAGTTGGTATAGTTTTGGGAGTGACAAGGATTTACCCAGTCAGACAGACAGACACGGAACCAAAATTGACCAGAAAGCTCTGAAACGCAAAAAGCAAGTGGAAATTTTGGTTTTGTAGGATGATTTTTCTATTAATTCTGCCACAAGAGCAGACGACTGCTAATCTGACCTTGGAACTTGGTTAAGGGCATCAGACTACTGTATTTCAGAACTCTTTGGTGGGGTAGATCTTCGGTTTTACCTTGAAATTCAACTGTAATATTTTTGATACAAAGTTCCTTCTAGTTTAAATATTTCTGCCTATCATTTGAATCAACTTCTAAAAGTTTTCCAAATTTATTTGTTTATTTTTTTTTAACCGAAATTGGCCAATTGTATGCCCCACTAAAAGGCTCGAGTGCGCGGCTGCGTAGGTACGTAACAAACCCTTCAGGGCCTCAGGTTCGATTTCCTGTAAGGGAATTGTTTATACCAGACCAGATACTTTGATGGATTCAAATTTTTCATATGACGCAGAATAAAGAGTAACCAATGAAACTAATAGTTGACATTTAACAGCCCAACCCGCATTTTCCCCGTGAAGTTCATCAAAATCTGAGGGAAACTCTCACATTTAAGGTTGTTAAACAGAATTGGTGGACATATACTAGAGAGACAAACCAAAGTTGTGACAGCAACCTGTTCCTCGTATTGGTGTTATCAATTCATTATTTCAGAAATAGTTCTCTGGTGAACTAAGATTAAGGTTGGCTGGTCAGAAGGATAAGGCCAACGCTCCATCATAAATGCACTTATCTTCAATCGGACTATGACATTTGCAATAGTCATTGGTACACTTTCTCTCCAAGTTGTACATCTGTATTGGATGCATCAGCCAGCAGACTGGCGCCCACACAGAATGTAACACTCCACTGGTTCCTGCTGCTAATGGAAAGACATGTAAACTCATTTTATGTGAAGATCTATTAACTCTTACCTATATTTGCTGTTCATCCAAACATTGAACTCTGATTTATTTTCCCAACATAAAACGATTCCGGGTTAGGCACTCAAGCAGGTACACTACATTCTTGGTCTTTCAGGCAGACGCATCTCCAGTGAACTGATGAGTGAATGGGAGTGGACTGATGAAAATTCAAGCCTGGACTCCACCATCCAAAAAAACACTCATCCGCTCTTCCCATTAGGGAGTAGACCCGGCATGTCAAGCTGGTGGTGGGATACGTTTTCAAGCGTGACCCTGGGTATGATACTAGAAAAGGCCTGGTGAAAATATCTTTGGTGGCTTCACTTTATTTTTTGGCTTCACTTTACTCATATATCTTAGTTCTAAGTGTCAGTGTAAGCTATTAACAAACTTGAATCTAGCACCACTTTAGCGTTAATGAAGAACTAAATTGTAAAACTACATGAATAGGGTCCTGCTCCAGAACCGAAACGTCGTAGGTAAATAAATAACTCTACACAAAGACTAGCCTGGTCATTCCTCAACCTCAAGTTCACATATTTGACTAGTCAGAAGCTCAATATACATACATATATATATATATATATATATATATATATATATATATATATATATATATATATTCCTAATTAATTTACTGAACACCACCTTAAAAAAAGAAAGGTACCTACCTATTTGTTTCTTTTAACGACTAGGTACCTACATATTGGAACCTAAGGGTGATAAAATTAACACTGCTGACTCATTTTATTCGTACTTACTAGTATTTGACTGCAAAACGAATAATGTCAATGTCGCGTCTACTGGTTGTGCGTTATAATCTCTTGCCCATCGATCTGAAAAACAAAATCTTCTGATTATCTATTGGTAGAAAATAAAAACTATAGACGAATAGGCAGGTACTACGAGTGCATCAATGTTATTTTCTTGTTTGCCTGTATTCATGTTAAACGTGTATGAATGTATACGACCACATCACGCAATTTTTCTGTAGGTATAAATTTTTTAGTTCAATTCTGCCAAGTAGGAAGTGGCACGCATAACTTGATAATGAAGACCATTAGAATATTGTATTATCGGAAGGATCATTGATGAAAAATAAGTTTTCATTAAATAATATGCAAGAGCAAACATGGAGAAATCCTGGTGCCTACTTATTAGTCATAATTATCTTGAGAAGCAAAGCTCTTTTTAAAGGGCATTATTTGCGTGCTGTGCATTAGTTATGCGCTGAAGCTGCCATCGATCAAGCAGTAACACATTCTCGCACAACCTATCGAAATTGTATGGCCTTCCAAGATATTGGAATAATTTTGATTATATAGGGGGGGGGGGGGGGGATACAAGAAAGTCTAGTTTGCTCTAAACGACCAGGTTTCCCTGCCTATCACTTTGTTTCGTAACCACCCCGGCTACTACTTGGAACCGTTCCCTACAAGAAGAACTGTGAGTTCTTCAATTCCGTTCAACGCGGAGCAGCTCATGAGTCACAAATGAAAAGTCACATTTACGTTTCTAAACTGTTATGTGATCGTGTTATGAGACTACGAAACTATACACTTCATTCTGATCTACATATCCAACTAATCTGCATTTTTACTAAGGGATTGACTACTTGATGTTATGTATTTTTGAGATGCGAGCTTGCGAGCATCCAGACCACCAAACTATACACTTCATTCTGACCTACATGTCCACTAAACAGGTTGAACGGAATTGAAGAACTCACAGTTCTTCTTGTAGGGAACGGTTCCAAGTAGTTGCCGGGGTGGGGGACAAACTTGATCGTTCGAGAGGGTCTCGTATACGAACGTCTCTGGCTTGATTTCGATGACATTTTCTAGAATTCTGCTCAACAGAATTACAGCTGTAATCTCCCCGCTAAGGTGTTTGGTTACCATAACTACTACTAGAGTGAATTGGTATTATCATGACCTATTCCCGCAATAGAAATCTGAGGTGTAATAGGTATGTTGGGTGTTATACTAAACGGTGGGAGGGTGGGGTAAGTGCTGAAACAGCCATCTACCTACTCAACCCTCTAGACTGATTAGTATCTGTAGCTGCTACTAGAGTGAGAAAGTGTTGACATTACGAATCCCTGAGCCGAAAATCTCACGATTAATAGGTAGGGCTGGGTGTTATTCTAATGGCGGGGAAGGGAAGAGTGGGGTAAGTGCTGAAACAGCCATCTACTCAATCCACTAAACTCTTTGGTATCTACAGCTGCTACTAGACTGAATAAGTGTAGACATGACGAATTTCTGTGCCAGAAATCTCAAATGTAATAGGTAGGTATATTGGGTGGGAGAGTGTGGCATACGAAGAAACAGCCATTTACTCTCCCCATTAAACAGATTGGTTCACATAACTACTAGAAACTAAAATGAGTTGATGTTGCCATTACAAAACAAAACATTTATTTCGACATTTTAGTGCGGGATAGTGGTCTGATGTAGCATTGGTGATTGTGGTTCAGAAGTTGTTGGGGAAAGGAGGCGTTTAATGTGAATAACTTGGTACTGTTTGTGATGTGTGTGTAAATATGTCGGTAAATATCTCAGTGAAAATGGGTTGCTGCGCCGTCATAAAACCCAATAAGTTCTTCTGCACTTCGCCAGCGTTTGCGAGCTCCATGTATGCACATGCTGGATGCGCGCAGGATGGCAAAGGCTATTCTCGCGCGAATCCATCCTCGCACCACACCTTGGGGCCGACCCCACCTATCGCTCAATCGCTCAGCCAGCACCTTCACAAAACTGCACATTTGTGGTGCAAAGTGAGCATCAACCGAGCAGACTAGCGGAGTAAAAGATGCGCGTCGCTCTTCACATGCCGCTGCATACTTCCTCTTTTTTTCTTCTTCAGCTGCAATGAAAACTGCTGCGACAGGGCGGGAAACATAAGAGGGAGCGTCAGTGTCATTACAAATTGCTGCACTTGAAAAATGAAGTGTAGTAGGTAGGTATGTTGGGTTGTATACTATGGGAGGGAGAGTGTGGCACACGCAGGAACAGCTATTTACTCTCCCTATTAAACTGGTTGGTTCTAATTGCTAGGTACTACTCTAGTGAGTTGATCTTGTCATTACAAATTCGTGCACTAGAAATCTGAAGTGTAGTAGATATGTATGGTATCATTATAGGTAGGAGGGTTAGGCACATGCAACAGCTGTTTACTCTCCCCATTATACTCGTACATTAGTATGTTGGATGTCATATTAAAGCCTTACTGAAAATTCACCGCAGAATTCTTACTGTTATTCATCGAGATTGGTTTTCCGGAGTACCAATTTCTTGCCAGGTTGAGAAGGTTGTTTGAAATGTAGCTGGATGCACTGAAAAGAAAAATGAAATTGTGGAATTAGTAAAACAACGCTTACTGTGTCAGTGGTTATAACAATAGGTAACCCTTCCTCACAGGTCTTCCGGCTACCCTCAGCTACACCACTAATTCACTATGACAAACCTACTCAGGGACTGCAAAAATAATTATTTAAAATTTACCTATCTGTATCAAATCAGTTGACGCGTTTTATTTTTCTATTTTATTATTATAGGTTCCTAGGTACGTACTAACTTTCGAAAGAAATAGGGAGACTAAACAGGTCAAGAAACTCCTCTCAATTGCAGTTCTTGTGAATGATACCAAAATCGAAATAGAAATAGTTGGACTGAATACCTACTTAATGTAATGGACACCTGTGCACGCCTCATAATTAGTCTAAAATATCATTGTCATACTGAACTTAATTTCGTAATAGTTTTGCACTGGCAAGTTTAGAGTCCTAGTCAAGCTAAGTTGGTGGAGTCCCAAGCGGCGCCATTATTACATTGTACATAGGGATACGATTCTGGATGCCGGTTCAATACGCGCCCCAGAGTTGTGTTTCTGGTTCAGTACGCGCCCCACATTTTGTTTATGGTTCAATACGCGCCCAACAAAAAATAAAAAAAAAAGGAAAATGAACATTCTTCCCTGATTGAATTTTCGGCGTCCAGCGAATCTGGATGAAAAAAAAAAATCGGTGTGCGTCGGACCACACGGTGGAAGTTATACTTCTGTGGCCATAATTTATAATTAATAAATAAATTATGAATAATAATTTATAAATTTATAATTTATAATAATTATAAATTTATAAATTTATAATAATTTATAATAAATTTATAATTATAATATTTATAAATTTATAATAATAATCTATAAATTTATTATAATTTATTAATTATAATTTATATATTATGAATCGATAGTTCTTAAAAATTTGTTCTTAAAAATTATAAATTTATAATTTATAATAATTATAAATTTATAAATTTATAATAATTTATAATAAATTTATAATTATAATATTTATAAATTTATAATAATAATCTATAAATTTATTATAATTTATTAATTATAATTTATATATTATGAATCGATAGTTCTTAAAAATTTGTTCTTACTTTTCTTACTTTTCAGCGTGACGCGGTTTCTCGACCAACATCCCATCCCAAAGTGTCTAACGGGCGCAAAGAAGTATAACTTCAACAATGGCCCTTTGTATTTGCGATAAAGAAACACCTTCCACACTCATCGATTGTACTAACTGGCGAAGTATTTGTCAACACGGTGTTTACTTCTGGACAGGAAAGAGTGTGAGGCTACTGTGGGGCACACACAGTTTGAGCGTGGGGCGCTCGGGCTCTGTGGGGCGCGTATTGAACCGGCACCCGATTCTGATACTTGAGGGAGGTCATTCAGGCATTCTCCGGAAGGATACTCGGAAGATTCTTTCCTTTTATATAAATGTAGCGTCATCAGGTACAATATTTCAGGTGGTGTATTTCACTACCTCAACCACTTGAGACAGGAGAAGCTCATGCCAAAATTACGTCAGCCCTACCTAAGAGTGGTGGTGGCAGCCGATCCAGTATGTAGAAGGACAGGAGATTAATAATTACTCATCTTCATTTCCTCCTAGAATTATTTTTGGTAGTTCATGGAGAAGGGATTCGTGACTAAGATTTTCCCAAAACAAAGGTTACGCGTAACACGCACAGGCAAAACTGTTTAGCACCCATACAATGCTGTTGTTGTCAGCCTTTGAGTATAAATAATATGGAGGACTATTCCTCTTATTTCAACGCTGTTTTCTTTTCAGTTGATACGCTGGACCAGGAAACTGACGCTTCCCACCACGCACCTGCTCGTAGTAAGCAATAACACGTAGTTAAAAATTAAATCAAAACAAATCCCGTGTCAAACAATTTGAGTAAGTATATTCGAATAAGATTCATAGAAAACTATAATAGGTAGGACAGAATTTAATTAACGATTAATATCTCAAATGACATAAGCTGATCAGTGTACGGCCATCTTGAAGTCATGTACTTTCAGTGCTGCCAATTCATTTCAACGAAAAATTTGGCCATATTCACGGAAAAAATCCCCCTGGATGAACCAGAAAACCCCCCAAATTTAAGCTGCCGATAAAAGCAATTTTGGACATACTATAGATCACAAATTATAGAAAGTCATATAAAAAACTCTTAAATTCCTGAAAATGTTGTATTTTGCAATAATCTACTCAAGTATCACTTATGCTGCCTTTGCTTGGGGTGGCACATATAAGTCACACTTGAAACCGCTTGAAATATCACAAAAATTGATCCTGAAAATAATTTATAAAAAAAGTCCAGTCATGCAGCATGACCCCATGAGCGAATTTTTGAAGAAATCTTCGACATTTCAGTCGCCATTGACAAACATGGAGTCAAATTATTAACACATGCACAGAGTAAACTCATCAGTTGTGATTACTTTTTTTTTTTTCTTTTTTTTTTTTTTTTTTTAAGCACTTACTACCTACGTTTTAAACAGCATGGTTCTAAAATTGGTTATACAGGGATACTTCCATAAGAGTAGTTCAATCTGAATTTGGACAATGTTTCATGCAAATATTACCGATTTTACAACTAGCGAACGGCATTATTTCAATTTTTGACTGATTTTTCAACTTTGAAATTTTTGAAAACTTGATACATATTCTTATAGGAAATTTTACGCTGATTCCGAATATACCACATGTTAGTATGCTGAAAAAATTATTTCGCACAACAAATCGCAAAAAACAGGCTATTTTGAAATGTTTGACTACATTTTTGAAAATTTCAACCCAAAGATGTAATCCGATCATGCTGGCCAACGAACTTGAACTTTCGTTTTGTGTCCTTAACATTTTAAAATTTGTTTGAAGTTTCTAGCACAATTCTACGGACAGTTATCGTCTGGAATGACACATACATACATACATACATACATACATATATACATACATATATACATACATACATTAAAAAATGCGTTAAACTTCAGAATATGATTCAGAATAGCCTGAAACGGATTTCTGCATAAAATGTTTTCAAAAATTCACATTCTACAAATTTTGAGGCGAGAGCAATAGCTTAATTTTCTTCAAAAATTCGCTAAAAGAACCGCATGTACTCATCAGCTTTATTGTACATAGAATCTGAAATGTTAACAATTTCACAGATAATTAGTTTCCAAACTCTAAAATTTTTCATTAAAAGACAATCTTTACTTGAGAAAAACGCTTCTACATATTGTACGAGAACTCTAAATTTATTTATGATACCGCAGAAATGTAATATCCTTTGTCTACTACAAGCACCATATCGTGGACCAATTTTAATGAATAGTAAACCATCCCACTTAATTAAGTTACCTTTCACAACAAAAAAGAAACTTGAGTTAAAAACATGGATAATGAAGGAGATTTAAATTCAAATTCCGTTTATTTATCATGCATACTCTATAAAAATTGTTGGACCTTTTCCGTTAATTCACTACCATTCATTCATTCTGACATGTATGTCCAACTAATCTGTATTTTTACTAAGGATTGACTACTTGATGTTATGTATTTTTGAGATGCGAGCTTGCGAGCATCCAGACCACCAAACTATTCACATCATTCTGACCTACATGTCCAACTAATCTGAATTTTCACTAAGGGATTGACTACTTGATGTTGTAGTGTACTATGCTGGATAGGGAATTAACAGCATAGACCGAACATAAGAGTTGGGAACAGGGGTTCACAAAACTACAAGACTTTCTGGTGGAAATATCGAACTCTATTAATCGTTCTACAACTGGAATACGAATGCCCCACGTCGCGCTACAATTTCCCGGCATCAGGCATTCCCCTCCTCCTTCCATATTTTCCTGACCCACTTAAATCAGCCAAAATCAGCATCATCGGAAAGGGAGTCCGTCAAGTGTCAGTGAACCACTATCAGTGACGTCACCCACCAAGGAGTGATACCTTATCTTGTCTTTGGCTTCTTCCAACTCCTTCCCTTCCTCCATGACTAGTGGCCGGCATGGAGGTGGCTGCATGGAGGTAACAATGTTATGCATTTTTCAGATGCGAGCTTGCGAGAATCCAGACCATACCCAGCATTCTGATCTATTTTACTCCAGTGGGCGTAAAAATGATTGAGGAAAAGTTTTTAGAAAAATAGAACATATACCAAGCGGTAGTGAATTAACGGAAGCCAATAAAAGGGGTGGTAGTGAATTAACGGAAAAGGTCCAAATTTTTGATATGTTTCAAAGATTTATTATGTTTGAATTTATAATATAAATACGAAACATAGACAACGAGCTTATAATTACCTAAGTAAATAGAAATGCCCACGCACAGGTGTTCTTTTGTGGGTTTGTGGTCAAATAATTATGTTGCTTTTTTACTTATGTTATTCCTACAGTTTTTTTCTTTCGTATTTATCCACAAATAAAGCATGTTAAAAAAAAACAAAAAAAAAAAAAAAAAAAAAAAAAAAAGGAATGCAATGGAGTTGGCAGCACAGCGTCACTTTCCTGAGCCTTCGTGACGTGACCCACTAATAGCCCTCCATATTATTTAAATACTCGAAGGTGTCAGCCGCCCTCGTGCTCATTGACAAAAAATAATTACTGATCGGTAGAAGGGCGCTGATCTATAACTTAAGGCATCAACATGGCAATTCAATGTTTAATTTTTGACGTCTAACTAAAAACTTGCAAGTAGCTAGAAAAATCTAGGTAGGTACCTGCCTACCTGATACTATGATACCAACCAGTAAATCAAGACTTACGAGAAGGGGCCGTTGATTGCATCGATTCCTTTTTCGCTGAACACTAAACCGCCCTCTGTGATTTCGTGATCAGCTGCCAACTCACTTATCGCTTTAACGTCATAAAAAATTAATTGGTCGCTAACTTTTCCTGAAATTTTCATGCACAAGCCTGCAGCAGCAATTATCAGGAAGAAGAACAGGGACTCTAATGCGAATCTCATGTAGATCTCTTTTGCTTTCAACTTCTAGAAAAAGAACAATGATTTCTGTTTATTATATGGTATTTGCTTTTAGTAATTCACGGGTTTCGCATAAAACCGGCGATTTGATCCATATTTCGCTGTCTTTAATCAAATTGTAAGGCACCATTGATTCACCAATATTCTTATCGAATTTCATTTTACTGTGTTAGTCTTAAGAATTTTTGAGTCGTTTAAACTCCCGAAATTTGCGCTTGAGTACCGTCACCTTCCTGCGATTTGGTACTTAAAATGTCCAAGTCCACTTAGCTCTATTAAACTATCTTAAATCTTAATAATAGGTGATGAGAATAACTTCTCATCATTTAAATAATTTCTCTGAGCCTCAGGAAAGAGGTATTGATATCTAAGTCCTACTATTCGATACTGGAAAATTTTATGCGAAAACCATGGATTACAGAGTGAAACTTGATACTCATGCAAAGAATATAAGGGAATGTTCCAGTCACGTAGAAAGATCGTATGAGCGAATTTTCGTAAATTATTGTCCTATTACTATATAAAGTTACATCATTTTGAAATTTGAGTGGAAATAAATTGTAAACTACCTACCTATCAATTTTATGCAAAAAAAAAAAAAACTCGGTTCTAAATGATATTCTGCGATTCAAAAAATGTTTTGGATATTTAGCTTTTTTGCAGTTTTATCGGATTTTTAGCAAATATTAATGAAATATTGAGGAAATCTAAGTACCCACATATATTTTTAGCAGAATTTTGTACAAAAACTTTTTAATGTCCTAGTTCATTGTTGATAGACTTCTTTTGACGAAAATTCTGCTAAAAACATAGATTTAACCATTTATAGTCGTTTTAGCGAATTTTTGAAGAAAATTAAGCTATTGCTCTCGCCTCAAAATTTGTAGAATGTGAATTTTTGAAAACATTTTATGCAGAAATCCGTTTCAGGCTATTCTGAATCATATTCTGAAGTTTAACGCATTTTTTTATGTATGTATGTATGTATGTATATATGTATGTATATATGTATGTATGTATGTATGTATGTATGTATGTATATATGTGTCATTCCAGACGATAACTGTCCGTAGAATTGTGCTAGAAACTTCAAACAAATTTTAAAATGTTAAGGACACAAAACGAAAGTTCAAGTTCGTTGGCCATCATGATCGGATTACATCTTCGGGTTGAAATTTTCAAAAATGTAGTCAAAAATTTCAAAATAGCCTGTTTTTTGCGATTTGTTGTGCGAAATAATTTTTTCAGCATACTAACATGTGGTATATTCGGAATCAGCGTAAAGTTTCCTATAAGAATATGTATCAAGTTTTCAAAAATTTCAAAGTTGAAAAATCAGTCAAAAATCGAAATAATGCCGTTCGCTAGTTGTAAAAATCGGTAATATTTGCATGAAACATTGTCCAAATTCAGATTGAACTACTCTTATGGAAGTATCCCTGTATAACCAATCCTAGAACCATGCTGTTTAAAACGTAGGTAGTAGGTGCTTGTTTAAAATTTCATTCCATGTTTGTCTATCAAAATCATAAACTAAAATTTCTCTACACGATCAATAGCGACTGAAATGTCGAAGATTTCTTCAAAAATTCGCTCATGGGGTCATGCTGCATGACTGGACTCTTTTATTCATTCATCCTTTCATTTGGAAAGCTTTCTTTTTTGCCGCAAGAATGGAATTATTATCTCAATCCTAAGGCTAGTTGTAATCGTCAGGGAGGAAACACTCGCACGCACGCACATGCGCGCGCGTACACACATACACTCACTTTTTTTTTTTTTTTTTTTTCAAAACTTCCCTCAAAGGCGAAGGGGGCACACTATTAAATTGAAAAATTAACAAATAAATAAAAAAGTGAGGAGAATGCCCAGGTAAACCAGTCACCAGCTCTAGGGATGAAGGAAGTTTCAGGAGGAGGAGGAAGAGAGGAATGAAAGGAAGTGCTCCCTATAAAATGACCACTAGTTCAAGTAAGTAACCCTCAGGACGTGGGTGGTGATATCACAGAGCACTCCCGCCGAAATACCCAACTCGAGTAACTCCTTGGCACTTTCCCCACACCACACGCTGTGCCATGATACGGTCTCAGCCATAACCTTGATTATATTGGCTGGCACCCCTTTTAGCTTGGAAACAGCTTGCCGCAGGTCATATTTATTTATCGTAGCCTGCCAGGTGTGCTCCATGTCCAACCTGCCACTGACAACCTGGACATCTAGGATTATAACAGACCGATCAGGCTTGGAGGCAAAGAAACCCGGCTTCTTTCCCCAGTTGCTCGGCATGTGCTATAGTCTGACATCCCAGCCGCTGGATGAAAAGCACCAGCTATTTGCTTGGCGACCATATCAAGAGGTTCATTCTTGAGGCTTGGCCACCGTGAGTCAGAAGACAATGCTCATTCTAATGTATCCCCCACAGGAACGGCATAGGGTGTTCACAGTCCCCCGACAACACCCAGAATACCTCACCGAGGTGCCTAGCTTATCCATCCTGACAGAGTGAAAATGGAGATAATCACGCACCCAAATGCCCTCTGAAACCCATTCCACCCACTGGTAAGAAATGGGGATTCAGAGCACTGTCAGAGTCCTTACCACACACACACACACACCCACCACACCACACCACACACACACATGCACACACGAGAAGACAAGACAGTTTTCAAAAATTGCGATTTCATAATTTTTGACACCATTGAAACAGATTCATTTTCTACAAAAATTCGCTAATGTGTAGTTTTTAACCGATAAACTACTGATTAAGAAGGATTCTGTATGTGTCAAGCTAACAAATAAACGACAGTGTAAGATATTACTGGTAAATACATAAGACAGGAGTAACAGATCCATGAACAATTTCACGAGTGATTTACTTACCTCTATTTCGATGCTCAGTAGTGGCTTGTAATCTTTTCCAAGAGCGATTGACAAATACTCGGAGTGAGGTATTTTATTTCTGAGGCTAAATGGCGTTTCTTCATTCAGTATCGTTTCTTCTTTATTAGAAACCTGGAATTTAAGGTATTACCAGTTTGTTCTCCTTCTAATATTCAAGTCAAATGTCGTAACTGATAAGTTCCAGTCATGCAGCAGTTCGTATGAGCGAATTTTCCTGAATTATAGTACCATATTCATGTTATATCGAATTGAAATTTGAGGTTCGAGGGCAAATCAATTAAATAACAAAAAACATATTAATCTGTTGTTTAAAGAAAATTTTAGAGTTTAAACAATTTTTGCTGTTTTTACCAATTTTTTAGCACATAATAAATTTAAGTAGGTTGTTCAACATGATTTTGTGCATTTCAATTGTTTCATGTTCTAATTCATAGTTGATGAACTACTTTTGAGTAGGAATCTAATATTCCGAATTAAAAAAAAAAAAAAAAAAAAAAAAAACGTTAAAATACCGTTAAAAAATATATCTAGGCGCTAGATGCGGAGGCTATGAAGAAGGATGAGTACCTATACTTTGAATTGTCTTACTCGTCGTAACAGTAACTAATTAGTAACAGACAATGCCTTAGTCTTAAATCGAAGCAATTTAAAAATGACTTATCACCGCACGGCATCCAACAAAGGAACACTCAATCCCATTATGCCAAACCGAATTTAGTGGTAACGCCTAATAAAAACTTTAAGACCACCCGTATTGTATACCACGCACAAAATCACCAAAACTGGAGTCAAATCTTGCAATACATTCAATTAGGATTAAATACCGTAACTCATTCCACCACTGGGTTCACATCTGCACAATTATTTCTGGGCAGGGAATTAAACACACCCATGGAGTTGGCCTGGAAAATATCAGCCTATACAGCACCATCTCAAAAACTCTGCAAATTATTTCACAAAGGGTCATTATTTTTTCAATTGAGTATGATCGTAGTTTTAGTTGGCTAGCCTCATAGTCTCATAAGGCCCGTCCAGACTCCTCGGCATGTCCTATTTCGAGTTGCCACAACCTATACTTCTATAATTATATACGCATGTTTATATTTCTAGATTTGAGCTCCTATCTATTCAAATAATTATTGCCTTAATAATATCATTATCTAAGTACGTACGAAAAGTCGAGAGGATATGTTATTGAATATGCGTAGGCAAAGCATTGGTATTAACACACAAATATGACCTAGATCCATACTGAAGGTATTAACTCAATCATGGCCAGGGGGGAATAAATTGTATCCCGTTTCTAGGACGCTACCTACTGTTCCCGAAAATTCCCAACAACTATGAAATGACCTACCTACCTAATTTTTATTTTTCACATTCTTTGATTGATCGTAATGAACATCGTCACTAGGCTTTCCTAAGCCAAAAAGTAATATTCGCGGATCGCGTAGGGTGGTTGGAGCGAGGGGCGGCGGCGGCGGCGGATCCACCAGGAAGGTATAGGCACCTACCAATCATATCGCCTCCGGGAAGAAATAAACGTAAGTATCTCGTTTCTAGGACGCAGCCCTTTCAAGTTCAGTCGTTCTAACAACCTAACTTACGGAATTCCATCCTATTAGAATTCGCTTACTTTGTGGGACCGACCGTGTAGAGGGTGGTCGCATTGTAATAGTGATGAATACAAATCGAGGTAAGATTCGATTAAATCAACTTTTTTCTAAAAAATCGAAGACTAGATTTTTTTTGAAACTAGCAATATTTTTTTCTTTTTTTTTTTTTTTTTTTTTTTAAGCAAAGTTTAATGGACAATTTATAGCGTTGGTACCTAATAGCTAGCACTCAGAAAACAGTATTAGGAAAACTATGAACTCATGAAGGATCAGTTTCATTTTTTTCACAACTTCAAATAGAGTTAGGTACCAGCATAAACGAAATTGTGTTCCCTTCCCTCAGTAGGTACCTATGTTTTCGGTCAGTTTTATTCCATAGAACCAAATGATCCAAGGAACATAATAGGAAGGGCACATTGTAAGTTTAACAAGGATCAGGTATTTTTAGTCTATGGCCTGGTGCTAGAGGCCATAATTATCTACCTACCCTTTTCTCACTCAGCTTTTCAAGAAATTTGGAAGCAAAATCAGTATGATTTGGTGATGTGACTGCCTTCCCTAAACACCTACTCTGCAGAGTTGAGGCACTCTGAAACAGGTAATCTGGTAGACACAAAACACTAGGAGACTACCTAGCTGATTTTTACTGGTAATTTTTCAAGGTTTAACGTTCGTTGACGAAAGCTTTTACGTGATATTTTTTGGTTCCTAACATCTACTTACGTTCTACTATATAATGTCAAAAATACCTAGTTCTGAAGAACTTTGGTGTTGCAAATACAATTTGCTCGACGATTGAAAGTGTCCCACCCTCTGGTTGATGTGCCCTACTACTGGGGGAACATTCAACCAAAAAGAAGAGTTTGATTTTTTTATTTTTTTTATTTAACAATTGGCCTATGCAATTCATAACCAGATAATCAAGCGAGAAACGTTCAACTGCCACTCGACCGACTGCTTCCACATTTACCATAGGATTTGACTTCGACAACAACCACCTTTGGTCCTTGTTGAGCGATCATTATTTGTCAATGTTGTTTATCAACTGCCATCTGTGCAATCATGAATAATGTTACGAGTAAATGATCATTTCAGTTCACGGACTAATGACACTATCATGATGAAATTGATATGGGATGATTGATTAAATCGTTCTTTACTAACTGCCTCCTAATTTAAGCTGGATCTGACCACTGAACGTGAGAAAATCATATAGCGAGCGGAGACTAAAGTATTTATATGTGAGTTATGAAACCATATAAAGCCTATACAGCACATTCCCTAAAAATTACCAAACTCAGATGAAAACTGTTGAAGTTATAGGTAAGCGTTGAAAGGATCTTGGAGAACACTGTGTATTAGTTTTACCCATACTTAGAATAGCCCTTACATTAAAGATTTTTCAATTCAACAATTTGTTCTAGTTATTCTAAAGTAGGGAAGTCACTAGGGGAGCATTGTCACTTTTGGTAGGGGTGGCAGATGTAAAAATCTTTACGCGGTGGGTGGCAGTTAAAGTTTGCCCAATCAAGCTAACCCGAGAAAAATAAATAAATTGGAAAAATACATTCTGGGATGAGCTCCAGAGCCTTTGCATTTAAAAACGGTTGAAGGTGCCCCACTTTCCTCAAGGTACATAGCTATTTCTATGTGACTCTTTTGGGTGGTCTAAGACTATAAAATTACGACAAATAAGAAAACAGGTTATGTATTGATATTATTTTCTCTTCCGAAAATGAACCTACCAGTAGTTTCGACATTGAATCATCGAATCGTCAAAACTACAGTTTTAGCGGGTCCGAATGCGCATGCGTGTCGTCTTATACGACGATTTGATTTACCCGATTTTAAATCGTTTATCATTTTCATCTGTACTGATAGACTTTCCAAATTCCCATAAGGGAGCTAATTAGCAATTTTATTTTCGACGACACGATTTTCGAAATCGTATGTGCATGCGTTCATCTATGAATACCCATATTATCATTAACTAGGTAATTAATCTTACGCGAAGCCCGTAAAACATCACTAGGGTCCGGATGAGGATGAATATCGGGTTCACAATAAAGACATCGACTAAAAATGCTGTGATCACAAAGAAACCGGCAGTGGTGGCCTTCATCATGAACTTTGTTCCCCATAAACTGAACATCACCGCTGCAAAAAGCATCAGAAGAGAGAATGTGACTGACAACCTGAAAATTATTTGGTGGAGAACAATTATTACAAAAGTTACAATACGAAGTATCGCACTGTTATTTACATAGTTTACAACTCAAATCGTAATCATGAGTCTACATTAATTTCCACAAGACGATGAGTTTAGGAATACGCCTGCACACACTACTAAAGTTATACCTATAGAAAACAAAATTCAATTTTTATCAATTTTTCCACAATTGGGAAAAAATGAAGATCATGGATGATCCACCAGTGCGCTGTCTTCATACAAAATATGTGCGTTCATCCATTTAAAACGCTACAAATTATTACGCAATGGTTTATTGTTTCTAATTACAGCTCTTCTACGTAGAACACTGGTTGTCTCTGGTCCTACCAAAAGAAAATAAATCAATTAACTAAAAAGAATGAATAAGTAAGTGGAAAAATTACATTCACCTTGAAAATGGCGTGGAAGGAAGAATTAAAAAATATGTTGTCTCCGCTAGGTCATGAACCCCGGCTGGATGGTGGAAGTCCCACAGTGCCACCCCCAGTCGGACACTATCCACTGAGCAAAAAAGCCTGTATAATACATTTACATTATCCGACGTACATTGGGCTCGTATATTCCCTTCATTGGGGCTTTTATTGTTCGATACTACCTTTAGGGTTGATCGAACGAGATGCCAATATTACTGGCACATTGGATGTATGAGTTTTGAGCCAAAGTTCATAAAGCTCGGTCCAGTAGTTTCAGAAAAAACCCGGACAGCGGACGGACGGATTTATTTTATTTTTTATTTTACGCATCTTGAGACGTAAACCAACAAATTATGAGCGGGGGGGGGGGGGGGGGGGGGGTAAATTTTTTTCTCTGTCGACTACAAAGGTTTATTATTGAAAATAAAAAACCAAAAAACAAAGTGCTGATACGTGCATTGTTATATGGATATGTTTCATGGACCTATTCCAAGATTAACAGGAGAGAATTTAGCTCATTCAGCTGGTCAAAACGGAGTCCGTCATCTCTTTCGTCTCCAGATATCTCAGAGAGGCTCCTTATTAAATTACTGTACGCCGTAGGGTGTACGGAATGCAGCTCAATCAGCTGATAAGGCTGGCTGAGCCCCTGATTTCATCCGTATCTTAACGTTCCAGAGAGACTCCGTGTTAAATTTCAACTTCCATGGGTAAACATGAAAAAAACTTTTCTCACTCAGCTAAACAGAACGGAGCCCGTAATTATATTTGTCTCTTGATGTTTCAGAGAGGCTATCTGTAAAATTTCAGCTTCCTTCAGTAAACAGGTTTACTGCAGATTCAGCTGGTCTGGGTAGAACCCGTCCTTCCATTCGCCTCTTGATTCGCATAGAGACTTTCTATTAAATTTCAACTTTCTAAGGTGAACAGAAGGACATTTTCGGGGTTGAGGTTTATACAGGGTGGTCCTTAATGAACGTACCACCCTTTCAATTTCGTTGGTTGTGGAGAAATCAAAAAACATGTCGAAGTAACCTCCCCTTATTTTTTGCAAAGAATTTAAAAATTGCAGTTTGAAGCGTCGCACATGCGCGCAAATGCGCACCAACTTTGTTTTTTTCAAATAGAACCCCCCTATTTTTATTGCAGATTCGCAATCTACATCAAATTTCATGAACATTTTACTTCGACAACTTTTTTTTCCACTATGCGAAACGGGCGCCAGGAGCGTTCAAAGTTGCTAAAGTCATCAAAATTGCGCAAAACATGGATTAGGTAAACCCCAAGTATGGCACATGGCGTTTTTCAGCGCTGATTCACGTGGTGCTGTCAGTTTTTAGATTTAGCTCATAAGCTTATAAATCGAAAAAACTGAGCTAAATCTAAAAACTGACAGCACCACGTGAATCAGCGCTGAAAAACAATGTAATGTCATGTGCCACACTTGGGGTTTACCATAATCCATGTTTTGCGCAATTTTGATGACTTTAGCAACTTTGAACGCTTCTGGCGCCCGTTTCGCGCAGTGGAAAAAAAAAGTTGTCGAAGTAAAATGATCATGAAATTTGATGTAGAATGCGAATCTGCAATAAAAATTGGGGGGTTCCATTTGAAAAAACAAAGTTGGTGCGCGCGACGCTTCAAACTGCAATTTTTGAATTTTTTGCAAAAAAATAAGGGGAGGTTACTTCGACATGTTTTTTGAAATCTCCACAACCAACGAAATTGAAAGGGTGGTACGTTCATTAATCACCACCCTGTATAGTTCTATGCTTACTTTACCTATTAGTAGTCAGCTTTACAAATGCTTACTTTACTTTGCTTAAAATACATTGCAAACATCTAATGAAGCAATTTTAACCACCGAAATTGAATTTCTTAATTTCAAAGTTGTTAACCTGGACGACGTTATTAGGCTTTTCCCGATTTAGGATGTTATGAGAAGTTTTGGCGATTTGCATAGCACAGCCCGTAGCGTGCCAGCAACTCACTCATGATTTTGGGAAAAGTCCCATCGAAATCAGCCCTGCTGTTTTTGGGTTTATACGATGGACACACGCACACATCACTTTTTATACAGGGTGTCTACACAAAAGATGGGCGAAAATCAAGGGGTCGATGTTACAGCTCATTTCTGATCGAAAGTTCCTCTTTGAGATTTTTTAACGCTTCGAGTAACTAAATTTCACGTAAAAAAAGAGGCCAAAAAGTAGATTTTTCTCAGAATTTTACTTCTGTTTGTATGTTTGCTCTTAAAATACACTATTATGGAAGGGCACTCCAGGGGAAAAACTTCCTCGAAATCTCAGCTTTCCAACGGTATCGTCAATTTTACTTTTGCTTTGCTGATTAGGGGAGAAAATTAGGCTTTAATGTTGGAAAACGAGTTTTTAAAAATAAAAATAAGTGTTTTTGTGAAAAATGACCCTTTGTCTATGAAAATACGAGTTGGGGGCCAGTTTCTACGTATTGTTTCACGCTGAATCGAAAGGTAACATTTGTAGATCTCGCCAACTCCGTTATAATCGAGTTTTACACTTAAACTAACTAGCTTTACCTTTAACAACACATTAAATTGAGCACAAAAAATAAACGAAAATTTCGTGAGTCGGCTTAAAAAAAAATTGATTTGGAATTATGTAGATAGGAGATGTACGTTCTTCCCAACGATGTCCTTATTTTTGAGTTTACAGTGACCGTAAGAGGAGTTATGGCCGTTTAAAATTTAATAACTCAAAAACAAAGCGTTGAAAAAAAAAAAAAAAAAAAAAAAAAAAAAACAGAACAATCTCCATAAGGAACATTCGATCGGAAATGATGTTTGATGTTTGCCCATCCTTAGCGTAGACACCCTGTATAAAGATGAGCATGAGCAGTTTGATACACTTCATTGAATTACGGCTGCGGAGGAGCAAGAGCAAAGAGAAAGTAGGTAAACTAGGTAGTTACCTACTTCCTTATTATTAAATTATTTATTTATTTGTCAAAAATATAGCGTGTGAAAATTGTCAGTAAGATAAACAGTAAACATAATTACTAAGAACTTAACCATAGAGCAAACATCATAGTTGTTCCTGCAGCCAACAAGTGATAGACAAAACTTGAGGGCCACTACTCTCACTCACCCGCCCATAGGACCACGTCCCGGCCGAGCCTGGACCCTAACCACCATGGCGGCCTCCCGAGGGCCCCCATTGCTAGGTGAGCACCCCTAGATACGACTAAACAATCGTATCACGAGGAAACCACAGGCAAAACCGCCCCGAGGCCGACCGAGACCTCCAGGCCGAAATTGATTGGAAAAATATACTAGCCAGTCAATCTATAAATTACACGCATACAAACATTCATACATGCAATGAACAACAAAAATATTAGACACAAACAATAAAAATAAGAAGAATAAGATACCTAATGATTAACAATAATATTACCAAATCTATCACAGAAAAATTAGGTATATAAAAAGCTAGCACGAGTACTTTTATAGAATTACTCGGCTTCTGACATGAAGATCTACGTTGGCTGCAAGAAAAACTTTGCGTGATATAAGACAATACATAAATACATAATTTGAATCAAGGTAGGTAGGTCTAGTAATCGTCCAAGATATAGCCTTAATTACAGCGTTGTTTACTCGAACGCCGTTTGCGAGGTTTGGAGGATTTTAATACGGCTAAAAACCATCTCAGGACTTTTTAATCACTTTTCAAAAAAAAAAAAAAAAAAAAAAAAAAAAAACCAGGTGTGCTAAAAACCACACGGGAGAAGTGTAAACTTCTATGACGATTTTCTGCTAATTACAGGGTGCGGCAGTAAGGACGGACGGTTATAAAAAAATCATAAAATAGTTCATTTTTACTCAAAAACAAATTTATTGATGCAATCAGGTTCGCAAAGAAATAGCATTTGAGACAGTCAAGTGTGAAAAATCACATCAGGCATGTGGTGGCCG
Organism: Adelphocoris suturalis; assembly: GCA_030762985.1. Lineage (NCBI taxonomy): Eukaryota > Metazoa > Arthropoda > Insecta > Hemiptera > Miridae > Adelphocoris > Adelphocoris suturalis. The sequence goes on along the minus strand of CM061040.1, from coordinate 8,867,683 downwards.
AAATAGTTGATGCAGTGCTGGAGGCGTTCTTGGGCGTTCTCTCCAACATAGCTCTCTCAACTTGGGCGACTTCCACGCGAATGGCGTCCTTCAATTCGTCCAGATTTCGGGGCTTGTTCTTGTATACTCTGGCCTTGAGGTGTCCCCATAAGAAAAAATCGCATATGGATAAATCTGGGGACCGAGGGGCCAATGAACATCGCCAAACCTGGAAATAAGGCGACCAGGGAAGAGAGGGCGAATAACGTCCATTGATGCACTGGCTGTGTGGGCGGAACACGTCACCTTCGTAATTCAGGTAAAAAGAAGTTGCTGATCATTTCGACGTAGCACTATGTTGGAGAAAGTCTACGCAAACTTCCAAGAACGCCTCTAGCACTGCATCAACGATTTCGGCCACCACATGCCTGATGTGATTTTTCACACTCGACTGTCTCAAATGCTATTTCCTTGCGAACATGATTGCATCAATAAATTTGTTTTTGAGTAAAAATGAACTATTTTATGATTTTTTTAAAACCGTCCGTCCTCACTGCCGCACCCTGTATAATAAATATAAAATATATTACGGAAATGATGTTGGTTGCCGAAAAAATCTTGTAAAGACCAATTTCAAAGTATACAAAAGTTTTATTCAAACATTATTAAACTTTTCTCACACATAAACTAGTCACAACGTTGTTTCTATATTTCTGTTGACATTATTATTTTATTCTTTATTCATTAACCGTCAACAATAGTGTTATCAAATTATCATTATTACATTCATCTGACGACTCTAGAAAAGAAAATAGGGTAAAGGCACCAGTCATTGGCCGACCCCCAGTCATTGGCCACCCAGTTTTATAAGTTAGTTTTTTACAACACAGATGTCACTTGGATCGTTTTAAATGTTTTTTTTTCCATCGAAGTGTGTAGTCTAGAAGGTAGTGGGATGTTGAACGTTATAGTGAAACCTCATAGAAACCTCCAAAACTCATTTCACGTGGTGAAGGTACAGGACGAAGGATGATCACCCCTGTTTCTTGTGAAAACTGTAAGCATACCTCAACTCATTCTTAAGGGTTTGATGTGGTGCTTTTCAAATTAGGTGAACTTTTTTTTGTGTCTGCATGATCATTAGTTGATTATTAATAAATTGCTGCCACCAGCACAGAAAATTCTCATAAATTGTAGAAAATATAAGGCCGGCCAATAACTGGATGACAAAAAGAGTGATTCCTCCAGTCATTGGCCGGGTGGCTAATAACTGAAATGATGCAAACTTTTCCTACCCCAATCATTGGCCAGATGGCCAAAACTGCCAACAGCGCTAATTTAAATGGTTCATATAGGTCCCATTCAAGTTTTATTGCACGAAAATGTGTTTTCCGATCGTAATGAACGAAAGTGTAGAGAACATTGAAAGATACCACGGCTCCCTGAATGGTGACTAGCCCTCGTTTCACCCGCCAATTATCAAGCGCCTCCTTAGTTCGGGGGGTAGCGCACTCGATGCACATCCATGAGTTTCTAGGTTCGATTCTGTGGGTCTGCATTATATTTTTCTCTTGCTATCGCATATTTTAACACTTGTGCCTGTACCAGGGTAGGCCTTATAGGTTTAGGGGCGGTCAATGTCTTGTTGGATTTGTTAACCATTTGGGAAATATGATTAGAGACGTCTAGAGATGGTTAGGGATGGGAGGGGGGGGGGGGGTGTTGAGTTGAGTATTTCTATACTGCATTAGGTGAACGTTTATATTTTGTCCCGTTTTCTCACATTATTGCATAATTTGTTTCACTAACATCACTCCCATTTCTGCTAATGACCTTGTGTATAAAGGGGATACTAATGGTCAAACATTTCATTTTTGCTAAACATTTTTTGAATTTTGCACTGCTAAATGGGTTGTTATCCATTATTAATTCATCAAGGTCTCCAGAAAGGACAATCCGACTTTCTTGACAAAGCTGAAATGATGAAATATAGTCATGAAAAAAATAAAATCAAAACAAACCTGAAATTATGATATTGGTGATTGATATAAACCCACATTCCAGACCAAAAAACTAATTTTTCTAGCCTTAGTTTTTTCTACTCCCATATGACCTTCATGATGTTTAGCTAATAGATTTTTTTCTCTCCGCATAATTAACAGTTAATATATATATATATATATATATATATATATATATATATATATATATATATATATATATATATATATATATATTAGATGTTTGGTCTCGTAAGCAGACCAATAACTCTTTTGTTTTTGTATTTTAGCGAATAGCACCAGTCAAAAAGTGTGTTCGTTATCCATAGAGTTTGACGTTTTGTTCTTCTTTTCAGTTTTTCTTTAGAGCTAGATGTTCAGTTTTTCGCTTCAGTAGACACCTGTAACCTATGCACCTAGTGACTTGGAAGTTTGGGCTCCATAGAGCAAGGCCAACATCATCAGGTGTCTTTGAGCCATCAGTGAATATAAGGGTGTGTCCAACATATCGCTGGATTGCCTCAGTGTAGCGACATTTGAGGATGTGTTTGGGGGGGGGGGGGGGGGGGGGGGGGTATTGCTCTTGACCAGGACTTTCATATGAAGTCCAACACGCATCCCAGACAAGGTCCAGGGAGGGACAGGGGGCACCTCATATGAAGCCAAAGTGTATCTATCTATGCTATCCCACCTTGTGAGCTCCTGAACACGAATACCCAATGGGCTTCGTGTTTGAAGCCTGGAATACGTCTCATCTAGGGAGGGTATGGAGACCACTTCATGCAGGGGGTGTCCTGGGAAATAGCGCAAGCGTTCTGCATAACGAAGTGCTAGCAGATTTCGCCGAATTATGAGTGGCTGACTATGCCCAAGCACCTGACGGGAGGCTGTCGGGGTAGTACAGCAGGCCCCAGTAGCCAAGCGAAGACACTTTTTTAATATAGGTTCCAGCTTACTCAGCAAGGACTACCTTGCTGAGCCATATACTGCAGACCCATAATCAATTCGGGATTGCACCACTGGATGGAAAATCCTCAAGAGGACATCCTGCTAGGCACCCCCAACTATAGTTGGAAAAGGCCTTGAGCAACTGTACCGCATGGCAGCTTGGTGCGAGTACTCAATATGCTGGGTCCACCGCAGGCGACCAACTATGAGACCAATGTTACCTATTAAAATGTTTCAAGAACCAATGTTACCTATTCAGGTCGAAAAAACTGCAAAAATACCTACCTAGTAAATATAAAGTATTCTTCGTTAATTATAAAAATGTTAAAACGTTAATGAATAAAACCTTTTTCAAATAAATGTGAGATGATTAATTTGATTTCTCATAGTTACAGCCACTAATCATCAGTTCTTATGGAAAGTTTACCGACACAGTGGATCAGAAAACAATGAATTTAGGGTGGCCAATGACTGGTGACAAGGTGGCCAATATTAGGAACTCCCGGCCAATGACTGGTGGAAAACAGATTTTTCAAAACTCATTGAAAAAAATACTTAGTAGATATTTTATTTGTTTAAAATTGCTATTGTATTACGTTGTATGGATGTTTAGCTTCCTAAAACCCTAGGAAAGAAACAAATATCTTCAAAAATAAAGCGGGTAAGGTGATAAACATTGCTAAGTGGCCAATGACTGGTGCCCTTACCCTATTGGCTCATGGTAACTGAAATAAGAGATAAATGTTCTTGACTCAATTTTGTGTAGGTAATTTTCTGTTATGGTGCGCGTCTACAATAATTAGGTATAAGCAAGATTAACTTCTCAACCAAGTGACCGCAAAACAAGCGGCATTGTTTACTATATCCATTTATAACATAAATAAATATAAAACTACGCCATGAATAGAAGAACGAGTACGAAAGAAATAAGTGATAAATCGAGAGCTTTCCAACGAGTGGAAAACGATTTTTGTCCGGTGAAAAATAAAGAAGTTTCATTTCCTCAGCAATGGCTTGGTTGTACGTGAAAATCAAAAGAAAAAAACAGCGTGACGGAAAAAAACGTGACGGTAAAATCGTATTCACACCCCGCTAAATTTTTCGACGCGTTGCGCCTATAGAAGTTTACACTTCAAAAAAAAAAAAAAAAAAAAAACATTAAGTACCTAATAAATTTATCACTAGGTAGATTATAATGACTTTATTCTTTTCTCACCTGGCAATAGCGTTAGTATAACGCATTGTAAAATTCACTGTGTCTGTGTTGGCATTAACCCAGTAAAATTGACATGGGCTGACGTACATTGCTTTAATGAATGTCCCTGCAAAATCATCATGAAAATGTTACCAGCGTTACTCATATTTATCCAACAATCGGTTTATCTCAATGAAGAATCTTCCTGTCATGACTGGGGCTATATGGTTTCACTTAACGATAGGATACCTACCTACCTACCTAATTCATGTTGAAGAACTTGCACCCATGTGAAATTTCACATGAAGACTACATAGATTGCACACAATCAATATAGAATGTGGTTAAAACCAATTATTATACTCGTACTATTTAAAATTGAATTAAAAGCGGTAGATAGAAGGGAGGCTTCTGTTAAACGAAATCTCATAAGTCCAAATGAAAAGGTGAAATTGAGCAAGTTTCTTATTGTGTCATAATATCTGGTATGTATATTATTAAGTAGGTAGGTATATTGATATTAAAAAAAGTCCAGTCATGCAGCATGATCAGATTTTCGTAAATTATTGTCACGTATAACGCTAAATCTTTTTTGAAATTTGAGCTTTCTGAGCGCCAGTTCGCCACCATACTTCGAAGGAAACGTTGCGCGGTTTATTTACTGTCAGTTTTTGGTGAACCGCCAGAAAAAAGAATTTGAGTGAAAAAGTGGCTTCAAGATAGAGACGCGATCTTCTTTTTAACCATATCCACGGTAGCTGACGGCACGGTTTTCTGATAGAATTTCACTAAAACATCGTACGCCTCGTCCCGTAATCTTTTATTGGCGTACGCATCGTCCTTAATTTTCCACAAACACGGATAGGCCAGATAAATCTCAATAAATGCCGAAATAAAAGTAGGTTTCCCGTCCATCCTCGCCGTCAGTCCGATTTCGGCTTGTGAAAACACGTTCAAAATTGATTGCACGGAAAACTGACGAAAACGGGGAAAAAAAGAGCCGACGGATCACGCGCCTACAGGCCAACTGATAGTGTGGGGCGGAGAGCATTTGCGATCATGATCTGACAGGTCCTTACCTGTCGCGGATCTCTCATCGGATCCTTGCCGGCCCTTTGCCCACACACCTTCAGTCCGCCCGTACTGCAGTCCACGATCTTCAGATTAACTGATGAATGTGGGCGACCTCTGGTTGCCGCCTTACGATTATCTTCAGTTAAACTGACAGTGTATGGGGGCTTTAGCGCGAAATGGACGACCAGCAGGTCTTTGAGGTTGTGACGGCATTCCTCCTGCATTTTTGCAGTGTCGCAACTTCCTATGAGTGTGGGGGAGAAGGATGATCGTGGAAGCGTCCTTTTCCTCCAATTCAATTCAATTCAAACGGTTTTATTCCAAAACATATATCTACTACATGGTAATGGTGGTATTTATTCCATCTAAATCCTTTTACACACTCTCTCTTTAAGTAATTACGTACTTGCACTGAGAGAAAAAGTTAAATTAAATCAAATTTAAAATTAAAAGTAACATACTAGTTACTTGTAGCACTGGACCAATCGATTAGCAAAAGAATACTAACCTCCACAATGACCAAAAACTTACACCCCCACTCTTTCGCTACACGATTCCATGGATTTGGTCGAGACATTCATTACTTAAAACAGAATTTTGTATATTTTCGATTCGGAACAACTCTGTTTCTACAAAAGTTAGTGCGAATGTGTAAACACCCTCTAGATTCGTGTCCTGGGAAGCTCATCTTGCCCGCGACAAATAACGAGGCGATCGGACGAGACGAGCTGTGAGTGGCCGGTTACACATTCTCCCTTGGTACTCGCGTTGTCCGTTCGCCTCGTCATTCGAGGCACTCGTGCGAATGTGTAGCGCCGCCTTTACGTGGGACAAAAATGAAGCAACGAGACACCGACAGGGTGGGGGGAATATCCAAGTGTATTGAAAATGGGTCCGATAGAACCCCTTAATTTCAACTTGGTGATTTTGCGGCATGGGTTTACGTCGTCTTCGGGCGGATATATTTTGCACCCGGTAGTTTTAGCCCTTAATAAAGAAAATGAGGGCGTTTTTGATTTTAGGGAAACAATTTTTTTTCCTCATATAAGGGCCCCCCCTAATATATATACGAAAAAGCGTTGACTCCAGGGTTCGTTTCAGAATGCCTCAAACTCAAAACGGATTTCATTGAAGAAAATTTTGATTTTAAAATTTTTGGAGCCATTGCAATAGCTTTATTTTCTACGAAAATTCGCTAAAAATCCTAAGGTATAGAACACGGGTATCTAATTATAATGATGTTGTATAACTTACAAGAACAATAGTGGACCTTTTTAGTGTTGCGAAGAGAAATATTAGCTATTGAGGTGCTCACAGATGCATTCCGCCCGTAACGAGACCCCGTTTTCGATTGCCTTGATGTGTGGCTCTTGGTATCCAAGTGAGTACTACCGCGTGAAGAGCTACGAGATGTACGAGAGTCTTTTCCAGCGTATAATATCAAAGGGTTTGTTGTTTTTTTCTGAATCATTCGTTGCAAATGTCCAAGCCTGCGGAAAAAGTATAGAAGGCTATCTGCGTCAAGGGATAACATCGTATTAAAATTCAAAACGTATAATTGCTACTTTTGGAAGGTAAGAGTTTTAAAAAAAATATATTTAATTAAATATATTTATTCACAAGTATACAAATAATAGAACAATAAATATAATCTATGTTTCTCCCCTCTTTAACCGTCATCCGATCGTGTGGGCTGCAGACTGCCCAGGGATTTATACAAAACGTAAAAACAACTACTGACGGGTGAGAGAGTGGTATGATTCAGCGGTATTCTCGAGGTACCTAATCACCTGACACTAGGAACACAGCTTCCCGCGAGTAAACATGATAAAATAATTATTAATGAAAAAAAAATTTCGCTTCGACCAGATAAACTGCAGAGACAAACAAAATCTTGGCACCTTGGAAATCATTCGAACTAAGATTATAAATTTCGAAGATAAGATCAAGTAAATTGAAATCAGAATAAAGCAAAGGTGTGAACAAAAAAAAAAAAAAAAAAAAATAATAATAATAATAATAATAAAATAAAATAAATGAATAAATAAATAATAATAATAAGAGCTCAGGGCTACAGTTAGTTTGAGGAAGTCATGAGTTGGTAGGTCACTTCGCAACCTTTTCCTTGGCATAATATCTCACGTTGATTATGTTAGTTTGAAGATTCTTATCTGTCTTCTATGGAGAAAAATTACTCATGAAAATTCGCTCATACGATCGTACTTTTAATTTTAGTTAGGTAGAATAAAACATGGAAATCAACAGTAGGTATATGAAGAAATTACGTAAATATGCACATTTTTGCAATTGAATGGGGTAAATAGGACCAGAAGAGAACGCTCGACCTACGTTCGAACATTGAGCGTTACCCATGGGTGCGAAAAAGGTACCTAGTTTAACTATTTTTGAATAGAGGAAAATTCCATCTTAAGAAGATTGGCAACAACCGCAGTCCCCTACGATGAGTAGTTTTCTTTTTGTGATTTTTCGAAGTTTTGCACACTGGTGACGTCTTAGTGCCCCCCCCAGTGTGACGTCGCCAGTGTGCAAACTTTGAAAAATCATATAACTAAAATTACTCTACGTAGGAGAGTGCGGATGGTATCAAATTCCTTAGAATGCATTCATTTAAAAATACAACATGAATTTGTGGGTAACGATCATTGAAAGGGGCGACGCTATTACAGACCCGCAACGCATACAAGCTATGAGGGTTACATAACACACAGATCAACCTAAAGCCGCATAACCACATTATACGGAACAAGATCGAGATGAGCATCTCATTGCCATCTCCTTACCGCGGCCATGAATCGTTTCAGAGCACTCTAGCGGCCTCCCTCAAAAACAATCCCTACTGAGTAGCGAAGTGTGAGCGAAGTACTAGGATAGTTCATCGTGGAGCAAGGTCCAATGTAGTCTAATTGCTTACAAGGTGCCCTGTAGCTTTAATTGCTCACGAAAAGAAGGTCTCGGGTTCAATTCCAGTGCTGTCTGGTTTTTTTTGCCAAAATATATTTTTAAACGTCATTCTGACCTGTATGTCCAATTAGTCTGTATTTTTACTAAGGGATTGACAGTGGCAAGGCGTCCAGTCATCGCTAGATGTGGCAGAATCTGAACACTATACTTTTTATTTTTATTTTGTAACTGAACGAAAGAAAAGGTTCTGGGACAGTGTTCTGATGATTCAAAAAATCGTGGGATTGGATGCTGGCATCAAGATACAAATAGGAACGGTCTGCACCATCTCCTCCCCAACCCCTCACCATAGATTATTCCATCTCATCTCATCGCAATCACAGTAGTTTAGACTATGATTTATTTAAATAATATCGTATTACATTGATATGTTGAAAAATACACGCTCAAAATGGGACCGCGCGAAACCTTAGAACGCAAAATACACACTGATTCTACCTCTGTTGCACGGTAATTGTCTGTCTGTCTTCCTGTTATGTTTCAAAACACCCAGGGGTAGAGAGGACTCTTGAATCAAAATTTTGTCTCGAGAATATTTAAGTATCGTAAATTTGAATAATATTATTATTTTTTTTACTATACTAAATTATTGGTTTTTATTTTTTTTATTACATTTTAGGTTTATTATATTTACCTTAAACACATAACATAGTGTGTTGGGTCTCACTCACTGCTCGGGGTTTCCATTGGAAAAGAGTTTCAGGCACCATGAACGCCTTATACTCTCCCGTGTGTTGGGTCTAAAATAAGTTATTGTACTTATTATCATCTATTATAATAATAGGATACATACAAAGTGATAAGTCTTGAACGCCTGCACCGATTCTCTTCAAATTTTTTTTAAACTGACCGGCATGAAGAAAACTGGTGCAGATAATTCTACCAAGTTATAAATCAGATTCCTTCATATTAAAAAAACAAGAAAAAGTGCAAAAACGAGGGAAAGTTGTAGAATTTGCCGGTAGAGGGAGCGCAAATTTGCATAATTAAAGTTTGTACTTGCATCCCGTGGTGATACGGGCTTTTCCACTAGTTATTATATAACTTTGATTAATCTATTACTTTAGTATTTTCAATGCTAACAAATACAGCAACAAAATGAAATGATTGTTTTATTTAAACCCTTAAATGTTCGTTTTCAGAAACTACCATTTTGTAGCCTATTACCTTACTTTCTTTATATTAAATTCAAGTACTTTATATTTCTTTTAACAAAATTTGTCTTATTCGATATTAAAACATCGATGTTTTTAAAAATCGATATTAAAACATCGATGTTTTTAAAAATCGATATTTTGGGCTCGATTTTTGTATCCCATCGATTTAATGAGCTCGATACATCGATGTTTCCAAAAATCGATTTTTCATGTAATATTGCCATCACTAACTGCCCCATGGTCTCTGCGGAAAGCACATGAAGCTTGCGGATCTGAAACAGTCTGAACAGCTGCATGGATATCGAAAGTTGGGAGAAGGGGGTGGTCTTGTTTACAAGGTCTGCATCTTGTTTACAAGATGCGCAAAGATAGGTGCTTCTCGGGTATCTTCGGTAAAATTCGGCGCAGGAACCTGTTTCTTATCACATTATCATCTCACCTTATCTCTCTGAAAGTTCAGCAACCAGGTTTTGTGTAGTTATCTAACAATTTTTTTTTTTTTTTTCGGCTTTGATCTCGAGTGTGTGATAAGGATCGGAAATGCAAAAATGTTTGAAGAGTACTGCTCAAGCTCACGATGTCTACTCCAGCACCTGATGACATTATCATCCATCTGCATTTGGAGCTCGCAGGTATGACGATAAACTGACGAGCAGGTCTAAAACCAGGACCAGGACTGGTCCTGCAGGACTGGAAGTGGTGGTGGTTGTGGTGCTTGTGGTAGTAGAGGTGTGTGGTTATTTCTCGTTTTCCGAAAATTTAAACCAATAAAAAGAGTTGTTTTCTAACCATTTCTAACCAATATTTTTATAACCATTTACACATTATTATTCGTGTTTTAGTTGAACCCAGGACCAGGACTGGAAACGCAGGACTGGCGCCATATCTCCTTTTCCCATGATTTAAACCAATAAAAATAGTTGTTTTATCTTAAAATGAATATTTACTACCTTCCCTATTATTTGTATCACCATATAAACAATGTTATCAGTGCTTTGGTTCACCGCAGGACCGCAAATCGTTAATTCAGGACCAGTCCTGGCCCAGGCGGATTGGTCCTGCGGGACTGGGAACACAAAAAGGATGGTGGTGGTGGTGTGCGGTTATATCTTGTTTTCCGAAGATTTAAACCAACAAAAAGAGTTGTTTTCCTATTTTAATGAATGTTTACTACCTTCTCTAATATTTTTATAACCATTTACACATTATTATTCGTGTTTTAGTTGAACCCAGGACCAGGACTGGAAACGCAGGACTGGCGCCATATCTCCTTTTCCCATGATTTAAACCAATAAAAATAGTTGTTTTCTCTTTAAATGAATATTTACTACCTTCCCTATTATTTGTATCACCATATAAACAATGTTATCAGTGCTTTGGTTCACCGCAGGACCGCGAATCGTTAATTCAGGACCAGTCCTGGCCCAGGCGGATTGGTCCTGCGGGACTGGGAACACAAAAAGGATGGTGGTGGTGGTGTGCGGTTATTTCTCGTTTTCCGAAGATTTAAACCAATAAAAAGAGTGGTTTTTCCTATTTTAATGAATGTTTACTACCTTCTCTAATATTTTTATAACCATTTACACATTATTATTCGTGTTTTAGTTGAACCCAGGACCAGGACTGGAAACGCAGGACTGGCGCCATATCTCCTTTTCCCATGATTTAAACCAATAAAAATAGTTGTTTTCTCTTTAAATGAATATTTACTACCTTCCCTATTATTTGTATCACCATATAAACAATGTTATCAGTGCTTTGGTTCACCGCAGGACCGCGAATCGTTAATTCAGGACCAGTCCTGGCCCAGGCGGATTGGTCCTGCGGGACTGGGAACACAAAAAGGATGGTGGTGGTGGTGTGCGGTTATTTCTCGTTTTCCGACGATTTAAACCAATAAAAAGAGTGGTTTTCCTATTTTAATGAATGTTTACTACCTTCTCCAATATTTTTATAACCATTTACACATTATTATTCGTGTTTTAGTTGAACCCAGGACCAGGACTGGAAACGCAGGACTGGCGCCATATCTCCTTTTCCCATTATTTAAACCAATAAAAATAGTTGTTTTATCTTAAAATGAATATTTACTACCTTCCCTATTATTTGCATCACCATATAAACAATGTTATCAGTGCTTTGGTTCACCGCAGGACCGCGAATCGTTAATTCAGGACCAGTCCTGGCCCAGGCGGATTGGTCCTGCGGGACTGGGAACACAAAAAGGATGGTGGTGGTGGTGTGCGGTTATTTCTCGTTTTCCGAAGATTTAAACCAATAAAAAGAGTGGTTTTCCTATTTTAATGAATGTTTACTACCTTCTCTAATATTTTTATAACCATTTACACATTATTATTCGTGTTTTAGTTGAACCCAGGACCAGGACTGGAAACGCAGGACTGGCGCCATATCTCCTTTTCCCATGATTTAAACCAATAAAAATAGTTGTTTTCTCTTAAAATGAATATTTACTGCCTCCCCTATTATTTGTATCACCATATAAACAATAATATCAGTGCTTTGGTTCACCGCAGGACCGCAAATCGTTAATTCAGGACCAGTCCTGACCCAGGCGGATTGGCCCTGCGGGACTGGGAACACAAAAAGGATGGTGGTGGTGGTGTGCGGTTATTTCTCGTTTTCCGAAGATTTAAACCAACAAAAAGAGTTGTTTTCCTATTTTAATGAATGTTTACTACCTTCTCTAATATTTTTATAACCATTTACACATTATTATTCGTGTTTTAGTTGAACCCAGGACCAGGACTGGAAACGCAGGACTGGCGCCATATCTCCTTTTCCCATGATTTAAACCAATAAAAATAGTTGTTTTCTCTTTAAATGAATATTTACTACCTTCCCTATTATTTGTATCACCATATAAACAATGTTATCAGTGCTTTGGTTCACCGCAGGACCGCGAATCGTTAATTCAGGACCAGTCCTGGCCCAGGCGGATTGGTCCTGCGGGACTGGGAACACAAAAAGGATGGTGGTGGTGGTGTGCGGTTATTTCTCGTTTTCCGAAGATCTAAACCAATAAAAAGAGTGGTTTTCCTATTGTAATGAATGTTTACTACCTTCTCTAATATTTTTATAACCATTTACACATTATTATTCGTGTTTTAGTTGAACCCAGGACCAGGACTGGAAACGCAGGACTGGCGCCATATCTCCTTTTCCCATGATTTAAACCAATAAATAAAAACAGTTGTCTTTTTAAATGAATATTTACTACCTTCCCTATTATTTGTATCACCATATAAACAATGTTATCAGTGCTTTGGTTCACCGCAGGACCGCGAATCGTTAATTCAGGACCAGTCCTGGCCCAGGCGGATTGGTCCTGCGGGACTGGGAACACAAAAAGGATGGTGGTGGTGGTGTGCGGTTATTTCTCGTTTTCCGACGATTTAAACCAATAAAAAGAGTGGTTTTCCTATTTTAATGAATGTTTACTACCTTCTCCAATATTTTTATAACCATTTACACATTATTATTCGTGTTTTAGTTGAACCCAGGACCAGGACTGGAAACTCAGGACTGGCGCCATATCTCCTTTTCCCATTATTTAAACCAATAAAAATAGTTGTTTTATCTTAAAATGAATATTTACTACCTTCCCTATTATTTTTATCACCATATAAACATTGTTATCAGTGCTTTGGTTCACCGCAGAACCACGAATCGTTAATTTAGGACCAGTCCTGGCCCAGGCGGATTGGTCCTGCGGGACTGGGAACACAAAAAGGATGGTGGTGGTGGTGTGCGGTTATTTCTCGTTTTCCAAAGATTTAAACCAATAAAAATAGTTGTTTTATCTTTAAATGAATATTTACTACCTTCCCTATTATTTGTATCACCATATAAACAATGTTATCAGTGCTTTGGTTCACCGCAGGACCGCGAATCGTTAATTCAGGACCAGTCCTGGCCCAGGCGGATTGGTCCTGCGGGACTGGGAACACAAAAAAGGTGGTGGTGGTGGTGTGCGGTTATTTCTCGTTTTCCGAAGATTTAAACCAATAAAAAGAGTTGTTTTCCTATTTTAATGAATGTTTACTACCTTCTCTAATATTTTTATAACCATTTACACATTATTATTCGTGTTTTAGTTGAACACAGGACCAGGACTGGAAACGCAGGACTGGCGCCATATCTCCTTTTCCCATGATTTAAACCAATAAAAATAGTTGTTTTATCTTTAAATGAATATTTACTACCTTCCCTATTATTTGTATCACCATATAAACAATGTTATCAGTGCTTTGGTTCACCGCAGGACCGCGAATCGTTAATTCAGGACCAGTCCTGGCCCAGGCGGATTGGTCCTGCGGGACTGGGAACACAAAAAGGATGGTGGTGGTGGTGTGCGGTTATTTCTCGTTTTCCGACGATTTAAACCAATAAAAAGAGTGGTTTTCCTATTTTAATGAATGTTTACTACCTTCTCCAATATTTTTATAACCATTTACACATTATTATTCGTGTTTTAGTTGAACCCAGGACCAGGACTGGAAACGCAGGACTGGCGCCATATCTCCTTTTCCCATGATTTAAACCAATAAAAATAGTTGTTTTCTCTTAAAATGAATATTTACTGCCTTCCCTATTATTTGTATCACCATATAAACAATAATATCAGTGCTTTGGTTCACCGCAGGACCGCAAATCGTTAATTCAGGACCAGTCCTGGCCCAGGCGGATCCTGCGGGACTGGGAACACAAAAAGGATGGTGGTGGTGGTGTGCGGTTATATCTCGTTTTCCGAAGAATTAAACCAACAAAAAGAGTTGTTTTCCTATTTTAATGAATGTTTACTACCTTCTCTAATATTTTTATAACCATTTACACATTATTATTCGTGTTTTAGTTGAACCCAGGACCAGGACTGGAAACGCAGGACTGGCGCCATATCTCCTTTTCCCATGATTTAAACCAATAAAAATAGTTGTTTTCTCTTTAAATGAATATTTACTACCTTCCCTATTATTTGTATCACCATATAAACAATGTTATCAGTGCTTTGGTTCACCGCAGGACCGCGAATCGTTAATTCAGGACCAGTCCTGGCCCAGGCGGATTGGTCCTGCGGGACTGGGAACACAAAAAGGATGGTGGTGGTGGTGTGCGGTTATTTCTCGTTTTCCGACGATTTAAACCAATAAAAAGAGTGGTTTTCCTATTTTAATGAATGTTTACTACCTTCTCCAATATTTTTATAACCATTTACACATTATTATTCGTGTTTTAGTTGAACCCAGGACCAGGACTGGAAACGCAGGACTGGCGCCATATCTCCTTTTCCCATGATTTAAACCAATAAAAATAGTTGTTTTATCTTAAAATGAATATTTACTACCTTCCCTATTATTTGTATCACCATATAAACAATGTTATCAGTGCTTTGGTTCACCGCAGGACCGCGAATCGTTAATTCAGGACCAGTCCTGGCCCAGGCGGATTGGTCCTGCGGGACTGGGAACACAAAAAAGGTGGTGGTGGTGGTGTGCGGTTATTTCTCGTTTTCCGACGATTTAAACCAATAAAAAGAGTGGTTTTCCTATTTTAATGAATGTTTACTACCTTCTCCAATATTTTTATAACCATTTACACATTATTATTCGTGTTTTAGTTGAACCCAGGACCAGGACTGGAAACGCAGGACTGGCGCCATATCTCCTTTTCCCATGATTTAAACCAATAAAAATAGTTGTTTTATCTTAAAATGAATATTTACTACCTTCCCTATTATTTGTATCACCATATAAACAATGTTATCAGTGCTTTGGTTCACCGCAGGACCGCGAATCGTTAATTCAGGACCAGTCCTGGCCCAGGCGGATCGGTCCTGCGGGACTGGGAACACAAAAAAGGTGGTGGTGGTGGTGTGCGGTTATTTCTCGTTTTCCGAAGATTTAAACCAATAAAAAGAGTTGTTTTCCTATTTTAATGAATGTTTACTACCTTCTCTAATATTTTTATAACCATTTACAGATTATTATTGGTGTTTTAGTTGAACCCAGGACCAGGACTGGAAACGCAGGACTGGCGCCATATCTCCTTTTCCCATGATTTAAACCAATAAAAATAGTTGTTTTATCTTTAAATGAATATTTACTACCTTCCCTATTATTTGTATCACCATATAAACAATGTTATCAGTGCTTTGGTTCACCGCAGGACCGCGAATCGTTAATTCAGGACCAGTCCTGGCCCAGGCGGATTGGTCCTGCGGGACTGGGAACACAAAAAGGATGGTGGTGGTGGTGTGCGGTTATTTCTCATTTTCCGACGATTTAAACCAATAAAAAGAGTGGTTTTCCTATTTTAATGAATGTTTACTACCTTCTCCAATATTTTTATAACCATTTACACATTATTATTCGTGTTTTAGTTGAACCCCGGACCAGGACTGGAAACGCAGGACTGGCGCCATATCTCCTTTTCCCATTATTTAAACCAATAAAAATAGTTGTTTTATCTTAAAATGAATATTTACTGCCTTCCCTATTATTTTTATCACCATATAAACAATGTTATCAGTGCTTTGGTTCACCGCAGGACCGCGAATCGTTAATTCAGGACCAGTCCTGGCCCAGGCGGATTGGTCCTGCGGGACTGGGAACACAAAAAGGATGGTGGTGGTGGTGTGCGGTTATTTCTCGTTTTCCGAAGATTTAAACCAATAAAAAGAGTGGTTTTCCTATTTTAATGAATGTTTACTACCTTCTCTAATATTTTTATAACCATTTACACATTATTATTCGTGTTTTAGTTGAACCCAGGACCAGGACTGGAAACGCAGGACTGGCGCCATATCTCCTTTTCCCATGATTTACACCAATAAAAATAGTTGTCTTTTTAAATGAATATTTACTACCTTCCCTATTATTTGTATCACCATATAAACAATGTTATCAGTGCTTTGGTTCACCGCAGGACCGCGAATCGTTAATTCAGGACCAGTCCTGGCCCAGGCGGATTGGCCCTGCGGGACTGGGAACACAAAAAAGGTGGTGGTGGTGGTGTGCGGTTATTTCTCGTTTTCCGAAGATTTAAACCAATAAAAAGAGTTGTTTTCCTATTTTAATGAATGTTTACTACCTTCCCTATTATTTGTATCACCATATAAACAATGGTATCAGTGCTTTGGTTCACCGCAGGACCGCGAATCGTTAATTCAGGACCAGTCCTGGCCCAGGCGGATTGGTCCTGCGGGACTGGGAACACAAAAAAGGTGGTGGTGGTGGTGTGCGGTTATTTCTCGTTTTCCGAAGATTTAAACCAATAAAAAGAGTTGTTTTCCTATTTTAATGAATGTTTACTACCTTCTCTAATATTTTTATAACCATTTACACATTATTATTCGTGTTTTAGTTGAACACAGGACCAGGACTGGAAACGCAGGACTGGCGCCATATCTCCTTTTCCCATGATTTAAACCAATAAAAATAGTTGTTTTATCTTTAAATGAATATTTACTACCTTCCCTATTATTTGTATCACCATATAAACAATGTTATCAGTGCTTTGGTTCACCGCAGGACCGCGAATCGTTAATTCAGGACCAGTCCTGGCCCAGGCGGATTGGTCCTGCGGGACTGGGAACACAAAAAGGATGGTGGTGGTGGTGTGCGGTTATTTCTCGTTTTCCGACGATTTAAACCAATAAAAAGAGTGGTTTTCCTATTCTAATGAATGTTTACTACCTTCTCCAATATTTTTATAACCATTTACACATTATTATTCGTGTTTTAGTTGAACCCAGGACCAGGACTGGAAACGCAGGACTGGCGCCATATCTCCTTTCCCCATGATTTAAACCAATAAAAACAGTTGTCTTTTTAAATGAATATTTACTACCTTCCCTATTATTTGTATCACCATATAAACAATGTTATCAGTGCTTTGTTTCACCGCAGGACTGCGAATCGTTAATTCAGGACCAATCCTGGCCCAGGCGGATTGGTCCTGCGGGACTGGGAACACAAAAAAGGTGGTGGTGGTGGTGTGCGGTTATTTCTCGTTTTCCGACGATTTAAACCAATAAAAAGAGTGGTTTTCCTATTTTAATGAATGTTTACTACCTTCTCCAATATTTTTATAACCATTTACACATCATTATTCGTGTTTTAGTTGAACCCAGGACCAGGACTGGAAACGCAGGACTGGCGCCATATCTCCTTTTCCCATGATTTAAACCAATAAAAATAGTTGTTTTATCTTTAAATGAATATTTACTACCTTCCCTATTATTTGTATCACCATATAAACAATGTTATCAGTGCTTTGGTTCACCGCAGGACCGCGAATCGTTAATTCAGGACCAGTCCTGGCCCAGGCGGATTGGTCCTGCGGGACTGGGAACACAAAAAGGATGGTGGTGGTGGTGTGCGGTTATTTCTCGTTTTCCGACGATTTAAACCAATAAAAAGAGTGGTTTTCTTATTTTAATGAATGTTTACCACTTTCTCCAATATTTTTATAACCATTTACACATTATTATTCGTGTTTTAGTTGAACCCAGGACCAGGACTGGAAACGCAGGACTGGCGCCATATCTCCTTTTCCCATGATTTAAACCAATAAAAATAGTTGTTTTCTCTTAAAATGAATATTTACTGCCTTCCCTATTATTTGTATCACCATATAAACAATAATATCAGTGCTTTGGTTCACCGCAGGACCGCAAATCGTTAATTCAGGACCAGTCCTGACCCAGGCGGATTGGCCCTGCGGGACTGGGAACACAAAAAGGATGGTGGTGGTGGTGTGCGGTTATTTCTTGTTTTCCGAAGATTTAAACCAACAAAAAGAGTTGTTTTCCTATTTTAATGAATGTTTACTACCTTCTCTAATATTTTTATAACCATTTACACATTATTATTCGTGTTTTAGTTGAACCCAGGACCAGGACTGGAAACGCAGGACTGGCGCCATATCTCCTTTTCCCATGATTTAAACCAATAAAAATAGTTGTTTTATCTTTAAATGAATATTTACTACCTTCCCTATTATTTGTATCACCATATAAACAATGTTATCAGTGCTTTGGTTCACCGCAGGACCGCGAATCGTTAATTCAGGACCAGTCCTGGCCCAGGCGGATTGGTCCTGCGGGACTGGGAACACAAAAAGGATGGTGGTGGTGGTGTGCGGTTATTTCTCGTTTTCCGACGATTTAAACCAATAAAAAGAGTGGTTTTCCTATTTTAATGAATGTTTACTACCTTCTCCAATATTTTTATAACCATTTACACATTATTATTCGTGTTTTAGTTGAACCCAGGACCAGGACTGGAAACGCAGGACTGGCGCCATATCTCCTTTTCCCATGATTTAAACCAATAAAAATAGTTGTTTTCTCTTAAAATGAATATTTACTGCCTTCCCTATTATTTGTATCACCATATAAACAATAATATCAGTGCTTTGGTTCACCGCAGGACCGCAAATCGTTAATTCAGGACCAGTCCTGGCCCAGGCGGATTGGTCCTGCGGGACTGGGAACACAAAAAGGATGGTGGTGGTGGTGTGCGGTTATATCTTGTTTTCCGAAGATTTAAACCAACAAAAAGAGTTGTTTTCCTATTTTAATGAATGTTTACTACCTTCTCTAATATTTTTATAACCATTTACACATTATTATTCGTGTTTTAGTTGAACCCAGGACCAGGACTGGAAACGCAGGACTGGCGCCATATCTCCTTTTCCCATGATTTAAACCAATAAAAATAGTTGTTTTCTCTTTAAATGAATATTTACTACCTTCCCTATTATTTGTATCACCATATAAACAATGTTATCAGTGCTTTGGTTCACCGCAGGACCGCGAATCGTTAATTCAGGACCAGTCCTGGCCCAGGCGGATTGGTCCTGCGGGACTGGGAACACAAAAAGGATGGTGGTGGTGGTGTGCGGTTATTTCTCGTTTTCCGACGATTTAAACCAATAAAAAGAGTGGTTTTCCTATTTTAATGAATGTTTACTACCTTCTCCAATATTTTTATAACCATTTACACATTATTATTCGTGTTTTAGTTGAACCCAGGACCAGGACTGGAAACGCAGGACTGGCGCCATATCTCCTTTTCCCATGATTTAAACCAATAAAAATAGTTGTTTTATCTTAAAATGAATATTTACTACCTTCCCTATTATTTGTATCACCATATAAACAATGTTATCAGTGCTTTGGTTCACCGCAGGACCGCGAATCGTTAATTCAGGACCAGTCCTGGCCCAGGCGGATTGGTCCTGCGGGACTAGGAACACAAAAAAGGTGGTGGTGGTGGTGTGCGGTTATTTCTCGTTTTCCGACGATTTAAACCAATAAAAAGAGTGGTTTTCCTATTTTAATGAATGTTTACTACCTTCTCCAATATTTTTATAACCATTTACACATTATTATTCGTGTTTTAGTTGAACCCAGGACCAGGACTGGAAACGCAGGACTGGCGCCATATCTCCTTTTCCCATGATTTAAACCAATAAAAATAGTTGTTTTATCTTAAAATGAATATTTACTACCTTCCCTATTATTTGTATCACCATATAAACAATGTTATCAGTGCTTTGGTTCACCGCAGGACCGCGAATCGTTAATTCAGGACCAGTCCTGGCCCAGGCGGATCGGTCCTGCGGGACTGGGAACACAAAAAAGGTGGTGGTGGTGGTGTGCGGTTATTTCTCGTTTTCCGAAGATTTAAACCAATAAAAAGAGTTGTTTTCCTATTTTAATGAATGTTTACTACCTTCTCTAATATTTTTATAACCATTTACAGATTATTATTGGTGTTTTAGTTGAACCCAGGACCAGGACTGGAAACGCAGGACTGGCGCCATATCTCCTTTTCCCATGATTTAAACCAATAAAAATAGTTGTTTTATCTTTAAATGAATATTTACTACCTTCCCTATTATTTGTATCACCATATAAACAATGTTATCAGTGCTTTGGTTCACCGCAGGACCGCGAATCGTTAATTCAGGACCAGTCCTGGCCCAGGCGGATTGGTCCTGCGGGACTGGGAACACAAAAAGGATGGTGGTGGTGGTGTGCGGTTATTTCTCGTTTTCCGACGATTTAAACCAATAAAAAGAGTGGTTTTCCTATTTTAATGAATGTTTACTACCTTCTCCAATATTTTTATAACCATTTACACATTATTATTCGTGTTTTAGTTGAACCCCGGACCAGGACTGGAAACGCAGGACTGGCGCCATATCTCCTTTTCCCATTATTTAAACCAATAAAAATAGTTGTTTTATCTTAAAATGAATATTTACTACCTTCCCTATTATTTTTATCACCATATAAACAATGTTATCAGTGCTTTGGTTCACCGCAGGACCGCGAATCGTTAATTCAGGACCAGTCCTGGCCCAGGCGGATTGGTCCTGCGGGACTGGGAACACAAAAAGGATGGTGGTGGTGGTGTGCGGTTATTTCTCGTTTTCCGAAGATTTAAACCAATAAAAAGAGTGGTTTTCCTATTTTAATGAATGTTTACTACCTTCTCTAATATTTTTATAACCATTTACACATTATTATTCGTGTTTTAGTTGAACCCAGGACCAGGACTGGAAACGCAGGACTGGCGCCATATCTCCTTTTCCCATGATTTACACCAATAAAAATAGTTGTCTTTTTAAATGAATATTTACTACCTTCCCTATTATTTGTATCACCATATAAACAATGTTATCAGTGCTTTGGTTCACCGCAGGACCGCGAATCGTTAATTCAGGACCAGTCCTGGCCCAGGCGGATTGGTCCTGCGGGACTGGGAACACAAAAAAGGTGGTGGTGGTGGTGTGCGGTTATTTCTCGTTTTCCGAAGATTTAAACCAATAAAAATAGTTGTCTGTTTAAAAAATGAATATTTACTACCTTCCCTATTATTTGTATCACCATATAAACAATGTTATCAGTGCTTTGGTTCACCGCAGGACCGCGAATCGTTAATTCAGGACCAGTCCTGGCCCAGGCGGATTGGTCCTGCGGGACTGGGAACACAAAAAAGGTGGTGGTGGTGGTGTGCGGTTATTTCTCGTTTTCCGAAGATTTAAACCAATAAAAAGAGTTGTTTTCCTATTTTAATGAATGTTTACTACCTTCTCTAATATTTTTATAACCATTTACACATTATTATTCGTGTTTTAGTTGAACACAGGACCAGGACTGGAAACGCAGGACTGGCGCCATATCTCCTTTTCCCATGATTTAAACCAATAAAAATAGTTGTTTTATCTTTAAATGAATATTTACTACCTTCCCTATTATTTGTATCACCATATAAACAATGTTATCAGTGCTTTGGTTCACCGCAGGACCGCGAATCGTTAATTCAGGACCAGTCCTGGCCCAGGCGGATTGGTCCTGCGGGACTGGGAACACAAAAAGGATGGTGGTGGTGGTGTGCGGTTATTTCTCGTTTTCCGACGATTTAAACCAATAAAAAGAGTGGTTTTCCTATTCTAATGAATGTTTACTACCTTCTCCAATATTTTTATAACCATTTACACATTATTATTCGTGTTTTAGTTGAACCCAGGACCAGGACTGGAAACGCAGGACTGGCGCCATATCTCCTTTTCCCATCTTAAATGAATATTTACTACCTTCCCTATTATTTGTATCACCATATAAACAATGTTATCAGTGCTTTGGTTCACCGCAGGACCGCGAATCGTTAATTCAGGACCAGTCCTGGCCCAGGCGGATTGGTCCTGCGGGACTGGGAACACAAAAAAGGTGGTGGTGGTGGTGTGCGGTTATTTCTCGTTTTCCGACGATTTAAACCAATAAAAAGAGTGGTTTTCCTATTTTAATGAATGTTTACTACCTTCTCCAATATTTTTATAACCATTTACACATTATTATTCGTGTTTTAGTTGAACCCAGGACCAGGACTGGAAACGCAGGACTGGCGCCATATCTCCTTTTCCCATGATTTAAACCAATAAAAATAGTTGTTTTATCTTTAAATGAATATTTACTACCTTCCCTATTATTTTTATCACCATATAAACAATGTTATCAGTGCTTTGGTTCACCGCAGGACCGCGAATCGTTAATTCAGGACCAGTCCTGGCCCAGGCGGATTGGTCCTGCGGGACTGGGAACACAAAAAGGATGGTGGTGGTGGTGTGCGGTTATTTCTCGTTTTCCGACGATTTAAACCAATAAAAAGAGTGGTTTTCTTATTTTAATGAATGTTTACCACTTTCTCCAATATTTTTATAACCATTTACACATTATTATTCGTGTTTTAGACCAGGACCAGGACTGGAAACGCAGGACTGGCGCCATATCTCCTTTTCCCATGATTTAAACCAATAAAAATAGTTGTTTTCTCTTAAAATGAATATTTACTGCCTTCCCTATTATTTGTATCACCATATAAACAATAATATCAGTGCTTTGGTTCACCGCAGGACCGCAAATCGTTAATTCAGGACCAGTCCTGACCCAGGCGGATTGGCCCTGTGGGACTGGGAACACAAAAAGGATGGTGGTGGTGGTGTGCGGTTATTTCTCGTTTTCCGAAGATTTAAACCAACAAAAAGAGTTGTTTTCCTATTTTAATGAATGTTTACTACCTTCTCTAATATTTTTATAACCCTTTACACATTATTATTCGTGTTTTAGTTGAACCCAGGACCAGGACTGGAAACGCAGGACTGGCGCCATATCTCCTTTTCCCATGATTTAAACCAATAAAAATAGTTGTTTTATCTTTAAATGAATATTTACTACCTTCCCTATTATTTGTATCACCATATAAGCAATGTTATCAGTGCTTTGGTTCACCGCTTCATTGCGAATCGTAAATTCAGGACCAGTCCTGGCCCAGGCGGATTGGTCCTGCGGGACTGGATGTATTTCTCGTTTTCCGATGATTGAAACCAGTAAAAATCGGACTCCTGTCGAGATATAAAATATTTTTGGGCCATTACAAATTCTTTCCCAAGTATTCGTTCAACGAATACAAGTATTTACAAAAATATCCTCAATCAATTCTTTCACAAAAGCTATACTCCAAACTTGGACATTTCCACTGTAAGAGGGATAATTCCAGGATAAATACAATACAAAACAATAATTAAAAAAGTCATAAATCAAAATCATATTCTAATCTAACCAAATTTTAATCAATTTCAAACATTTCTGTCTCAATCTGTCATGATACTAAGACTACTATTGATACTGTCATGACCTACTTTGGTTTCTTCTTATCTGCGTTTCTCGATTATTTTGTTACACGAATGATTGCACATCAAAACCATCGCCTACGGATCGATATGAGGTGGAATCACCAGAGAAAATCGCCTTTTGAATGAAAAGTTTTCACTCATTGCAGGTGAACTTCATCTATAATTATAGATCCTTATCATGAATCGTGCACTAATTTCTGTATCAATGGCTCCCCACCCTTATCAGTTTCTCCACAAATCACTCGAGTATTCAATTGTCAAGTATTACAAAAACATACCAGTATTCATTCAACAAAATCTAGTGTTTTCAAATATATCCTTAATAAATTATTTCACAAAGTAGTAAAAGCATTGTTTTACTTTGAACCCACGGTGGAAATTCATGATATGATACAATTGAAAAAGGCAGGAAATATGAAAAGAGATAGCTTTGTAAAAAAATATATTACCATGCTGTTCATCCTTCAACAGCACAATCGCTGCTATTTTTCAAATTAAGAGGTGAGTGCAACACAGCCACCTTTCATTTTCAATTTTTATCTCGATCCTAAGGAGAGTTATCGTCTGGCAGCAATATTCAGCAAAAAAATAAATAAATTTAACGATTTTTAGCCATTTTGTTTTTGTTGCTATTTTAGTAATTTCTTCAGCACTTTTTTGAAATTTGACATATTAATTGTGACCCCCCCTAAAACCGATCATCAATTCTGCCGGGTCGGATGGTTTTCTAACATGGTTTTTTGAGCTCCACAAGGTGGCTTGCCGACCCGCCAGGATTTCTCAATGGAAATGGTCGAAATCCAATTTGATTTTTCTGATTTTTCACCGTTCTACCTGTTTTAGATTTTTTTCAGAATGATAGGTGCAGGACATGCGCACTGAGTGAATGATACGACAGTCGGAGTCAGGAACTATTTAGTTCATCTCGCTGCCGCTAGGTTCACATGTGTTTTTTGGGGATCCGGCGGACCCGTTGTTTAGACACACCCTATATATCCCCCTCTCGCCGCCTGGGGTGGCGTGTCATTGGCTCGTCTAATTGCTGGGTTTTGTTTCCCCTGTCCTCCGGTATGGCGCTGTTGTATTATTCGCCCTTGACTTGGGGTTTCAAGGGCGTTAATTACTAGCTCTTGTATTGTTTGCCCTTGACTCAGGGTCCCCAGGAAAGATTCCACACGGAAATGGCATCCCCTGAAAAATTAGGGGAAAAAAAAATCAACGAATTCGTTCAAAGGAAATAGTTGCCGCATTTTCCTATAGAAACTTGATTTGTTGCGTTCAAACTGTAGCATGGGATGTTCAAAATACGTTGATGCTTTCCAGAAGTTCAATGAAGTTGTCAAAGCATCTTTCTCAGTCAGGCTGGATCCAAAATTCATTGAATACATCAATGAATTCAAAGTATCATATTTATCTTTGGATATTCCAGTCACTCCAAAAGTTCACACGGTTTTCTTTCATGTGGAAGAATTTTGTACCAAATATGGAAATGGCCTCAGCTCTTACAGTGAACAGGATATGGAGGCCGTGCATCATGATTTTTCTGCGACGTGGCCCAAATATAAAGTATGGCGAATCAATTCTGAGTATGGACAACGTTTATTAAGAGCTGTATGCACATATAATTCTCTGCATATGTAAAATGTTAAAATGCCATTATTTTTATTTTCTATTCAATTTAGGTATATATTTTATGTTAAAATTTATACGATGAATCATTATAAACTCACACACAAGCGTACACATAGACACACACGCACATACTACACGCATACTCATAGGCATTTATTAAAGGCTTCATGCAAATATAATCATCATTTTGTTCAATAAAATGTTGTTATTTTTGTTTTTCTAATTATATTTGATCACATAATAGGTCAGAACTATGAAACTACCTAGATGAAGATTCTATTTTATAGTGACACATAAATAATATTTTTTTTCTGAATTTTGCCGATTATAGCGTATTTTCATGATTAAAGTATCAATTAAAAATTCAAAAACTGAATTTAAAAAAACGGCTCAATGTTTGATTTCAGTTTTTACTGAATTATAATCCTAACGTATTTCCACATCATATTTCAAAAGAAAATTTTAAAGGCAAGCACTCTGAGGTCAAATCCGATCTAGGACCACCGTGTATGCTATTGTGGCAGCAGGTAGAAGATCAGGCTCTCAGAGAAAAAAAATATCGCATTAAAAGGGCCTCCCACCCCCCTCCCGCCCTCCATCCCATGGTTCGGATGGGATTACGAAATTTTAAAATAGCCTATATTCTGACTGGGAGACATCCGGTCACTATGAAAGAAACCCCGTTCGGCGGGCAGTAAATCCACCATGGTTTGTTGCTCAACTGGACTAAAATTGAAATCGAACCAAATAAGAATCATGAAAATTGGTTGAGAATTGTAGACTGGGTGGTGTCATCAAAATGTGACAAAATACGACGTTTTTCCAGTGTTACCTTCACCATTCCCCCTCTTTCAAGACGAAATTAGAAATTTCGGAGGTATTTTGCACAACTAGACTAACATTGGGATCGAACAAAGAAAGATTATCAAAAATTGATTAATAATTGTGGCCTGAACAGCGTCACAATTGTTCAGTTTCAGAACTGTCACTTTCAGGATTTGCTGGTTATGGCTACTTTTCTACGAGGACCGTAGAGCGCTCTGAAAATCCTTCGCCCCTAGGTGGAAAGACATGCAACTTACCACCCGCACTTACCTGCCTGCCGTATCCATGCGTTACATGAACCCCCTCCTAGGTTCATGATGCGTTAAACCGAACCACGATTCCTACCTGCGGTGAATTAAAGCACTGATAACATTGTTTATATGGTGATACAAATAATAGGGAAGGGAGTAAATATTCATTTTAAGAGAAAACAACTATTTTTATTGGTTTAAATCATGGGAAAAGGAGATATGGCGCCAGTCCTGCATTTCCAGTCCTGGTCCTGGGTTCAACTAAAACACCAATAATAATGTGTAAATGGTTATAAAAATATTAGAGAAGGTAGTAAACATTCATTAAAATAGGAAAACAACTCTTTTTATTGGTTTAAATCTTCGGAAAACGAGAAATAACCGCACACCACCACCACCATCCTTTTTGTGTTCCCAGTCCCGCAGGACCAATCCGCCTGGGCCAGGACTGGTCCTGAATTAACGATTCGCGGTCCTGCGGTGAACCAAAGCACTGATAACATTGTTTATATGGTGATACAAATAATAGGGAAGGTAGTAAATATTCATTCAAAGAGAAAACAACTATTTTTATTGGTTTAAATCATGGGAAAAGGAGATATGGCGCCAGTCCTGCGTTTCCAGTCCTGGTCCTGGGTTCAACTAAAACACCAATAATAATGTGTAAAGGGTTATAAAAATATTAGAGAAGGTAGTAAACATTCATTAAAATAGGAAAACAACTCTTTTTATTGGTTTAAATCTTCGGAAAACGAGAAATAACCGCACACCACCACCACCATCCTTTTTGTGTTCCCAGTCCCGCAGGACCAATCCGCCTGGGCCAGGACTGGTCCTGAATTTACGATTCGCGGTCCTGCGGTGAACCAAAGCACTGATAACATTGCTTATATGGTGATACAAATAATAGGGAAGGTAGTAAATATTCATTTAAAGAGAAAACAACTATTTTTATTGGTTTAAATCATGGGAAAAGGAGATATGGCGCCAGTCCTGCGTTTCCAGTCCTGGTCCTGGGTTCAACTAAAACACCAATAATAATGTGTAAAGGGTTATAAAAATATTAGAGAAGGTAGTAAACATTCATTAAAATAGGAAAACAACTCTTTTTATTGGTTTAAATCTTCGGAAAACGAGAAATAACCGCACACCACCACCACCATCCTTTTTGTGTTCCCAGTCCCGCAGGACCAATCCGCCTGGGCCAGGACTGGTCCTGAATTAACGATTCGCGGTCCTGCGGTGAACCAAAGCACTGATAACATTGTTTATATGGTGATACAAATAATAGGGAAGGTAGTAAATATTCATTTAAAGAGAAAACAACTATTTTTATTGGTTTAAATCATGGGAAAAGGAGATATGGCGCCAGTCCTGCGTTTCCAGTCCTGGTCCTGGGTTCAACTAAAACACGAATAATAATGTGTAAAGGGTTATAAAAATATTAGAGAAGGTAGTAAACATTCATTAAAATAGGAAAACAACTCTTTTTATTGGTTTAAATCTTCGGAAAACGAGAAATAACCGCACACCACCACCACCATCCTTTTTGTGTTCCCAGTCCCGCAGGACCAATCCGCCTGGGCCAGGACTGGTCCTGAATTAACGATTCGCGGTCCTGCGGTGAACCAAAGCACTGATAACATCGCTTATATGGTGATACAAATAATAGGGAAGGTAGTAAATATTCATTTAAAGAGAAAACAACTATTTTTATTGGTTTAAATCATGGGAAAAGGAGATATGGCGCCAGTCCTGCGTTTCCAGTCCTGGTCCTGGGTTCAACTAAAACACGAATAATAATGTGTAAAGGGTTATAAAAATATTAGAGAAGGTAGTAAACATTCATTAAAATAGGAAAACAACTCTTTTTGTTGGTTTAAATCTTCGGAAAACGAGAAATAACCGCACACCACCACCACCATCCTTTTTGTGTTCCCAGTCCCGCAGGACCAATCCGCCTGGGCCAGGACTGGTCCTGAATTAACGATTTGCGGTCCTGCGGTGAACCAAAGCACTGATATTATTGTTTATATGGTGATACAAATAATAGGGAAGGCAGTAAATATTCATTTTAAGAGAAAACAACTATTTTTATTGGTTTAAATCATGGGAAAAGGAGATATGGCGCCAGTCCTGCGTTTCCAGTCCTGGTCTAAAACACGAATAATAATGTGTAAATGGTTATAAAAGTATTAGAGAAGGTAGTAAACATTCATTAACATAGGAAAACAACTCTTTTTATTGGTTTAAATTTTCGGAAAACGAGAAATAACCACACACCTCTACTACCACAAGCACCACAACCACCACCACTTCCAGTCCTGCAGGACCAGTCCTGGTCCTGGTTTTAGACCTGCCCTAAACTGACTATGATGGCTGGAATTTATTTATAAATAGTTGCTACCTCCTTCACAAACTAAAAATCAATTCATAATCAAGGAGTACCTTTCTTTTTCTAAGTCAAAAAGCGTTTGAGTTTATTTTTATAGGTAGATACCTACGCACTTTATTTAATGTAGGTAGGACTCCATGAACTGAAAGACAATTCGTTACAGACAATATTCTTCGTTATTTATATACTTTTTTACCGTTAACCTATCTTTTTCTATACAATTTTTCGTAAGGTTAATCATTGGCATGGGAATATTTTTGCGGTGAGTGCGAGAAAATGTCACGCCTCGCCCCTGGGGATTGAGTACATGATGTAGGTAATGTATGTTTGAGATGCGAGCTAGCGAGCATCCAGACCACCAAACTATGCACATGAATCTGATCTATTTTAACGACTAATCTATATTTTACTTTACGAATTTTGAGGAAGACAAGTTATTTTTGACAATTTGACAGAGGAGAACAGGAAAGACGCGTGGTTTGATGAACAAGAGGTAAGATAACAGAGCAGTGAGAAGAGAACTGGGGAAGTAATTCATGGCCGTGGTAAGGAAAGCGGGTCGGCACCAACCTGGCAGTGAGACACTTTTCGAGGGTGGGCACCGTAGGATCGGTAAGGATCTACTTTGCGTCCAGACTACAAGAATAATGTGGCAATTGCCCTCACTCACCCTCGGTCGCCTTTTATCATCCAGACAAAAAGGCGCCCTAGAGGAGCTCAGAGCCCGAAATTGCGTTCCAACAAGGTTATGGAGTTAGGAGCCCGGTGTTCCAACAGATCTTAGAGCGCCCCCAGAGCTGCTCCGGGGGTGCCCCAAGCAGCCCCACACTTTTGATGGGGTCTCATCGAGACCTCCGAGCCCTACGCATGCGCATTTTGAAATAACCTGCAACCCTTGGGTAAACTACAATCTGCGTAACCTTCTCTAAACGTCAACAATTTTTTTCACTGCGTTTGTTATCACATCTCACTTTCATCAACAATTATTTTCTATTACTTCTATTCTATTATTTTCAAATTTAGGAGAATGGATGCATTTTTTTTCTCAAATGATGATTTGGAAGACTCATCTGACGATGAGTTGTACCTTTTTTTGGATTCTTCCGATGATGATGAAGAGGTGCTCATGCAAGATCGGAAACGGTCCAAAGTTATCGATTATTATCGATTTGCACTCTCGGGTGAGCTTCGAAGTGTTCCAACAAACACGAAAGTGGGCGACCATGGAGCTAACCCCTTGGCAACTCTCTGCAAC
Source organism: Adelphocoris suturalis (assembly GCA_030762985.1). NCBI lineage: Eukaryota > Metazoa > Arthropoda > Insecta > Hemiptera > Miridae > Adelphocoris > Adelphocoris suturalis. The sequence goes on along the minus strand of CM061040.1, from coordinate 8,837,767 downwards.
TCTGGAGGAGCCACGGGGGTCGCTCTCAAAGCACTGTTGGAACAAAGCTATTAATTGTGTTCTAGCGAATTTTCACAAAAAATGAAGCTATTGAAATGGCTATGAAAATTCGAAATAGAAGTTTCCCAAATTCATCATGTCTCAGTAAGTACACATGATCTGTTAAATACCTGTACAATGCTTCGAGTGGAGTGACTGATAGTGTAGACATTACGCTGATGAAAACAGAAATGAGGAATGCCTTCATTCTCAGATCAATAAAAAGTTTAGTATCTTCCGCGTCCAAATCTGTGAGTTCAAGAATGAGACATAAGATAATATGCACAGGTAATAGAGAGTTCCTTGTAGATCCGTCGGTCTCAATACGGCGTGCGGTAACGAGAAACATTTACCACACCGTAAAGTCACATCAAGTCCTTAACGGATCTAGTTGTAACGCTAAATCCGTGGAAGCAGGAAATTATCCCTAGGAGGTTATTTGAGTCCCTGTAGGGAGGTTATTTTAGACAATTACGTTTTTACTCATTGCGTCAGAGTTTCGGCACCCACCAGATTGTGACCCTATTGTTTTATGGATCTACTAGGAACTCTCTAATAACTACAACTGCAGCTGAACCTATCGTTTTGGTTACAGTGAAAATTTGTCTTTGAAATCAAACAACGTAGGAAAAGAAGTTTTAATTTTAATGAGTAAATCGAATATATAAAATTCTCGTGTCACAGTTTTCGTTGCCATACTCCTCCGAAACGGCTTGACCGATTTTGATGAAATTTTTTGTGCTTATCCGGTATCTATGAGAATCGGCCAACATCTATTTTTCATCCCCCTAAATGTTTTTTGTGGTTCCACGTAGTTTTATAAGATTTAATTTGTTTGTAAGAATTTCCAACAGAAAAAAACGTCTGCCAAGTTGGGTGGGCAGTATAACTTCCTCAAGCGAGCGAAGCGAGCAGCATCCCTTACAGAAGTTAAACCTACCCTTAGGGATCTATCGTTTGCGAGCGAAGCGAGCAACATCCCCTACATTTTGCAATTGTAATACATCGCATCTGCGCAGCCACACCTTGCGAGCGAAGTGAGCAACATTTCCTACATGCCACACTTTGCGAGCGAAGCGAGCAATATTCCCTACACGTCACACTTTGCGAGCGAAGCGAGCAATTGAATGGGGGGTCCGGGGGGCTTGCCCCCCGGCTGGACGTGGAGGCGAGCGTAGCGAGCCGGAGCGGCTAGTTTATAAATAAATAGAAAACAAGTTATAACAAAAAGATTAATTATTTTACTGTGTAGATTAACCTTTTGCATACATGAATGCTCGTTAGTGTTCCTTACTATCGGAATAAACTAATACTTTTTCATGAGGGTGTTAATTATTGAACTTAACACCCATTCACTATCATAATTCATTTTCAGTAAGAGCGGGTTTCACCATCTAATAGCTAAAATGGAGGATAATAAACTCTCGAAGTTAAGAGAATTAACCTTCAGTCCGGAGGGACGAATGGAGATCTCTGGAGGAGGGAGCGGTCCCCTGATAATTTTTTGAGTTGAAAACATAATATCATTTTGCAATTATCGAAATACTGCTACAAAGGATGCAAAAACGAAACAGTTTTTCATCTAGGAGAGAAAAGTGGTAGAGATACAGCATAAAATTGAAAAATTATTGCTTGACGAAATATTACTTCTATCCAAATGCGACAGAGAACAAAATGTTCTTCTTCATGCGTGGGAACATTCATCGTTCAATCTTTTTAATTGCATATGAATCTCTCTCTTATGAGTCTCTCTTGTTTGGCTGACGTTCATTTCTTTCTTTCTTGTTTTTATTTTGTATTACAAAAAGAGCATAATTAAATTAGATAGTTAAATTGAGGGATTAGCACGACTCATATTTTTTGGAATTTCAAATTTTTTGACAGGGCACAAACAATACTTGGTATGAAACAGTTTCAAAAATTGTAAAAAAAAAAGTATTGTGAAATAATATCTTTCAAGTTGGCAGTTGGATCAACGATTAATTCAAATGGAAGTAGAAAGTTGCGACATAGTTTGGTACCTAATCATCAATGGACGGTATTTTCGTTGACTAAGAACTGCTCAGACTGACAGATCAAGAGAAATTTACGTTATAAGAAATCCATGTTTGTGCAAGCACACAGACTAAACTATCAATACAATGGCAATGATATTTATGGGAAATCATTTAGGATCTAATCGGCACAACCCCTGAAAAATTTATAAAAATTAGTCCATTATTCTCGGAGTTTCACCTGCGTCAATTAATTCCAGTTTAGCGGATGCGAAACAGTTATTAGTTAACCAATCACAATAGAATGTACCTAAATACTATTACCCTAGACATATACCCAACAACTCCCCGAACTTGGAGGAATTTGGACTGAGGCAGAAGAAATCAACTTTATGAAAAATTCACGCGTGCGCAGGACATCATTGAGGATATTATAACGCACACAATCCCTGAGAATTTTCTACCAAATCTCAAAATTTTGACAGCATCAAGTAGTTTTAGTATTGCGCATTCGCAATAGTTGTTGTTAAACCAATAGAGATATAATTCATATAGTCCAGGAAATAAAGACATTGAGGTAGAAAAAAATAGAACCCAAACCAAAATTGGTACAGACGTAGGTGGAGGTCCCCTGATTGACATACTAAAAGTCCTGGGGGGTGGGGGTGCCGCTCGAGGGGGGGGGGGTCATTAAAGGTCCCATTTTGGGGTTTTTCGCGAATATCTCGGAAACGGTGCATTTTTCGATGAACCATGTCCTATAGTAAATGAAAGCTGATAAAATTCTCTACAACTTTGATTATATACGTTTTATCGAAATTCCGAACCGTTACGGAGATATATGCATCCGAAAATGGACGAATTTTGAAAATTAGGTTTTTAGCTCACGTTTTTCGGATAACTTTGTTGATTTGCGTCCAAACCGTTTATCTGAGAAAAAAGTCCTCTTAGAGAAAGTTGTAGAGCATTAAATTTCCTTGAAGAATATGTGGCTGAATGCCAATTTATCATTCACCAATCAAAAGTTACGCCAGTTTCAAAATTTTGCCCATTTTTGTCATTTTTACTCAAATGTTGTCAGGCCACTTTTCTGTGTCCTCCAGCTTGAATCGTCCTTCTTTCTGTCATCTGTCGTCATACATACGTCCACACGACCCCAGAATTACATACCACCACATGGGGGGGGGGGGGGGATGAGACGACGATGTAAAAAAGCGATGCGTGTAATTAATTATGAAGTAATTAAATAATACATGATTACATGATTAGATGATACATGATTAGAACATGTCGTATTCTTCGTCACTCTCCTCGTCGGGCAGTTCCGTGGGGGCGGCGTTTGAACATGTTCCGTGACGCCCGATGCAGGCGACGGAGCAGGCAATGCCTGTTTATTGAAGTCTAAGTTGGCCACTACATCAACTTGTGTTATGTTATTAGGTTCCACATGTTCATATGTTCAATATTGAATAAAGTTCATTCTGTGTGTGTTCAAGAAAATGTAAAAAGTCTATTCTTCAAAAATATATATATATATATAAGTACTAAAACACAGATCAACTGTAACACTAGGTACATTTACAAAATTCCACTGTTAGCACTTCAACTGCTTCAACTGGTTATGGGCCCAGCACTAATTTGTAGACAATCAACATGTCTCATGGGGATCCAGGAGCAGGTGGTTCTCCACCTGTGGCATCTACGAGTGTTGCAGTTGCAGGACTGGGAGCAATGCCGAACATTAAAAAATTGGTTGGTTCAGAAAATTATTCCAACTGGAAGTTCGGAATGGAAATGTTTCTGATCGCCGAGGATCTGAGGGCAGTTGTTGCAGGGAGGTTGATCCAAGAAAGGATGCCAAAGCTCGATCAAAAATTTGTTTAATGGTCGATGAGTCTCTGTATCCTATGGTTCGTAGTCAAAAGTCGGCAAAAGATGTCTGGGCTAAGCTTGAGTCAAATTATGAAAGTAAAGGATTATGCAGACGTTTGAGTTTGCTGAAACAACTGTTTTCACTCGAGTTGACACAGTTTTCAACTGTTGAAGAATACCTTAATCGAATCCTTAGCATATCTCAGCAATTAGAGTCAATCAATGCAGGGCTTGAAGACGAGTTCATCGGTGTTGTCATGCTGAAGGGGTTGGGTGAAAGCTACCAGCCCATGATAATGGCTCTGGAGAGCTCAGGGGCAAAAATCACAAGTGATTCAGTACGTACCCTATTGAGTCAACAAGCCAAGCCCAATAATGAAAATGATAAAGCTCTAACATTGAAGAAAGAGTCAAAGAAAAAGCATTTTATTCCCAAGTGTTTTGCTTGTGACAAGAAAGGACATTTCGCTTCACAATGTAAAGCCAAGAAGAAAAATGCAAGTGAGCAAGGAACTTCAATGGCCTTAGCTATAGGGAGACTGGATAACGATGAGTGGATCATCGATTCAGGAGCTACTTCACATTTTACCATGAGAGACGATTGGCTTAAGAATAGACGACCAACAGAAAGGGAAATAAGGGTAGCAAATAACGAAAAAATTCTAGCAAAAGCTGTGGGACAGTTAGTTTAGAGTTACCCGGTACTGTAGAGAAAACTGATATCCATGATGTGATGTTCAGTCCAAATCTCAACACAAACCTACTATCAGTCGGGAAAATAGTCAAAAAAGGCTATAAGGTAGTATTTTCAAGAGATGGCTGTAGGATAATGGATTCCCAGACTAGGGTCAAAGGAAAAGTTTTCATACAGGGCATATATGATTCGGGAGTGTTTAAAATTGTTCCGAAGAACCGTGAACAAGTTAATGCAATCACCTGTGATAATTCACAAATGCTTTGGCGCAAGAGGTTGGGGCATTTAAACGTGAGATCCACGAACCTTTTGAGGAAAAATATGGCTCGTGGAGTGAAATTTGCCTCAGCTGGATTTCAACCCTGCGAAGCGTGCGTGAAAGGGAAAATGACAAGACAAAGTTTCCCCACAAGCAAATCAAAATCCAAAAATATTTTGGAATTGATTCATTCGGACGTTTGTGGACCAATGCCAGTGGAAAGTTGGGGAGGAAAGAGGTATGCCCTAACATTCACTGATGATTTTTCTAGGAAAACTTTTGTGTACATGATTAAAAACAAGAGCGAGGTAAAGAATGTGTTTCAAGAGTTCAAACAACTAGTGGAAAATCAAACAAACAAGAAGATAAAAGTTCTAAGGACCGACAATGGCTCTGAGTACGTCAACGTTGCATTGACAGACTTTCTAAAGCAACATGGAATAAGGCATCAAACAACAGTACCTTATACTCCAGAACAGCTAGGAGTCGCAGAGAGAGTTAATACAATTCTAGTAGAGAAGGCTAGGTGCATGCTGCAAGAAGCAGGGCTCAGTGAAAGATACTGGGCAGAAGCATTAAGCACTGCAAACTATTTAAAGAATAGGTCTCCAACATCTGCACTGAAGAAGAAAACTCCTGAAGAAGTCTGGACAGGAAGAAAAGTTGCGTTATTTCATCTTCGTGTGTTTGGCTGCCGAGCTTTTGTTCATGTTCCAAAGCAGAAAAGAAAGAAATGGGACCCTAAAAGCAAAGAATACATATTCGTGGGATACTGTGAAGACACGAAAGGGTATCGATTAAGTGATCCCACTAATCCCACAATCGTAACGAAAGCGAGGGATGTGATATTCTTTGAGGCCGAAACGTTACAAACAAAAACCGACGAAAATCTTCATACAACCTTCTGAAACAATAAACACTAAAAACGTAGTGATCATAACAAATCAAAAACGATCTGAGCAACCGATAGAACATTCCATTATAATTGAAACAGGGATCGGAGCTTCTCTTGATCTTCCATCAGAACACGTTCCAGAAGAAAATGAAGAATCGGAACAAGAAGAATGGTTTGAAACTGAAATAAATCACGCAGAACCACTACCAGAACTCGCCAATCAAAATTCAAGCACAGTGGCATTAAGGAAGTCAAGCCGGATTGTGAAACCAAAGCAGTGGCACTGTTGTATAGCTACAGCAGGGGATGAACTTGACGAACCAGCAAGTTATAAAGACGTGCTTGAAAGTGAAGAAAAAGAAAAGTGGTTAGAAGCGATGAAACGAGAATATGATGCACTAATAAAATTGAAAGCTTGGGAGTTTGTTGATCGTCCAAGCAACGGGCAGGTTGTCAAGAACCGTTGGGTATTTAGGAAGAAAGTTGGAGTGGATGATAAAATTTCGAAGTTTGAATCAAGACCTGTTGCTAAAGATTTTACGCAACAATACGGTGTAGTCAATGAAACATTCTCAAGACCTATGTTGAAGTTCGAGAAGTTTCGGAGCCTGCAGACATGTTGAGTGTGGTGCCCACTTAAGGGGGAGTATTGAAGTTTAAGTTGGCCACTACATCAACTTGTGTTATGTTGTTAGGTTCCACATGTTCATATGTTCAATATTGAATAAAGTTCATTCTGTGTGTGTTCAAGAAAATGTAAAAAGTGTATTCTTCAAAAAAAAATATATATATATTAAGTACTAAAACACAGATCAACTGTAACACTAGGTACATTTACAAAATTCCACTGTTAGCACTTCATCTGCTTCAACTCCCCCTCCGTTCCCTCGGCCATCCGGTCTTTCCTGAGCTCACCACCCAACAAATTTGAATGCAAAAGACCACTTCGTACGATCATTGGTAAGGGGTGAAAGAAGTTGAACTCGTGCTTACCATGGAATAACACATCGTCGTCTCACCCCCCCCCCCCCCCCCCATGTGGTGGTATGTAATTCTGGGGTCGTGTGGGCGTATGTATGACCACAGATGACAGAAAGAAGGACGATTAAAGCTGGAGGACACAGAAAAGTGGCCTGACAACAATTGAGTAAAAATGAAAAAAATGGGCAAAATTTTGAAACTGGCGTAAGTTTTGATTGGTGGATGATAAATTGGCATTCAGCCACATATTCTTCAAGGAAATTTGATGCTCTACAACTTTCTCTAAGAGGACTTTTTTCTCAGATAAACGGTTTGGACGGAAATCAACAAAGTTATCCGAAAAAACGTGAGCTAAAAACCTAATTTTCAAAATTCGTCCATTTTCGGATGCATATATCTCCGTAACGGTTCGGAATTTCGATAAAACGTATATAATCAAAGTTGTAGAGAATTTTATCAGCTTTCATTTACTATAGGACATGGTTCATCGAAAAATGCACCGTTTCCGAGATATTCGCGAAAAAACACAAAAGGGGACCTTTAATGACCCCCCCCCCCCCTCGAGCGGCACCCCCACCCCCCAGGACTTTTAGTATGTCAATCAGGGGACCTCCACCTACGTCTGTACCAATTTTGGTTTGGGTTCTATTTTTTTTCTACCTCAGGGCCCTTTTTTGTCTTCATTGCCTGGACTAATAGGGAAAATTTTTGTAACATGTTATACCCAATCATCCTCCACGTTTGAACAAAATCGGGTCAATAGATGATGAGGCATCAATGTTATAAAAAGTACATGTTCGCGCATACGCACATGCTAGTATTGAGCTGACGGAAATTAAAGTTGTAGGAGACCGGCTAAGAGCGAACCAGCCCAATCCCTGAAAGTTTCATCGGACTAAAACTTGGTATAGTTTTGGCGGTGACAAGGATTTACCAAGCAGACAGACAAACAGACACAAAACCAAAATCCAACAGACAAAAAAACCAAAAAAGGAAATTTTTATTTTGGAAGACAGAATTTTGAACGATTTATTGCAAGAACACAAAACTTTCTTACCTCGGCAGTGAAGAAGCAAAATCTACAGCTCAGGAGGGAGCGCGATTGGCCTGGGGAAGGAGGAACCCGTCTTTTAAATGGCAGTGAAACATGATTGGAGATGATTTTGGCGACAAAAGGGAAGAGGAAGGGGACAATGACACTCACTTATTGTTCCTCATCCCGAATGTGGAGGGTACTGAAGATAACGAGGTATGAACCACTTTTTTTCAAACCATACCGAGGAGTATAAAAATTTCCTTTTGTCCTATAAAAATTTGAGGAGTGGTCCAATTGACGTCCGGACAGAAAACTAAGCTCTCTGGTAGAGTTAAAATCGTTTACGTTTTTTTATGGCCCAGAAGTATTTTATACCAACCTTGGACAGAGTTCTAACTCGTGTCCCCTCTTAAAAAGGAGAAATTTCTCTTCAGTTGCAACACTCCAACGGGTTGAGCTGTGAGACTGCTCTCCTAGAGGAGTGGAGATGAAAGGGAAAAGGCTGCTGGAGAAGGAGGTGAATTTCCTATCAGAATCCAGCTGAACATCTACAGATCTGAAGTGGCCTCAGCAACTCTCTCTGGAGTTTTGACCAGAAGAAGCCAATATAATCCTGATCCAAGAGCCTTAGGTGGGCAAAAAAATGAGAGGACTTCCCTCCGATAGGTATAAATACGCTTATGTATTGCAAAGAAGTTGAAAGATGAAAAGCTTTTATCCTCCTTGATTACAGCATAACTTACATGCGATGCCGTATTTAATTTCCAGGATTTTGTGGCAGTACAGTTAGATCTGACAGTCATTGCCTCGTCTTACTTCCCCTGAAGTAGGAAGATCAATGGCATATTGCCAGGAGAATATTTTCAACTACCTTCTTGTCTGTGATGCCAATTTTCACTACACTTCATGTGGCAGTACATGTGAAAACCCAAGAGGAGAGACTTCTTGATTTTTACTTATGTATAAGATGGTGGTTCTTAACCCCCACTTCTGTCACTAGGAATGCTAAAGAGGTCTTGGACCACACTTTCTCTAGCTCTGTAGTGACGAGCGGTTTGACTAACTGGAATTTATCAGACGAAGTTACCTTCTCTAACCATGTGTATGTAATGTATACAATGCTTGAGTTTAACCAGCCCTGAACAGATACACACATTATTCCAAAGAATACAGATTGACCCCTCTACCAAAACACGTTTTCGCAGGAATTTGTTGACTTGAGAGATTAGCACGCTTGATGAGCTTCATATAGCTATAAGAAAGTTGCAAGTGGCATTCATTGAGGCCTATGAAGTTAGTTACCAACTTATTACCAAAAGGAGTAATCACAATATATCTTGGTAAAACAATGAACATTCAAGGTTGCGTTCCTTAGCAAGGAGTTTCTTCAATCAGGCATAACGGACTGGTAAATAGGTCATACTGATGATTTCACACCAAATTCACCATTTCGCCAAGCAGAAGGAAGAGATATATAACTGGAGGAGCTCCAGTGAGGGACTGGAAACTGTTTCTGCAGTGTATAAACTACAGGAGGTCCTCTCAAAGGAAAAGTAAAGCCAAATTTTCCAGCTCCAGAAGGCGGATGGAAGCTCTATCTGAAACTAAAGAGACCCTGAAGTTGCTCAAAAGAGTTCACTTCCCAGGATCGGCCATTGTGCAAGAGGTCTTTACACCCAATGTTCAGGAAGGAGAAGTGTATCAACAACCTAATAATCGAATCCTAATACTAAGGCGAGCAAGTAAGATGTTTACTTCTCTTAAAGTTAAATGGGAAATAAATTCGTTACACAACCTTATAAGTCTCCAAGGGTGAACGGTATTTTCCCAGCCTTACTACAACATGACTTTGACATACTAGCCCCATCATAATGACGATATATATCACAAGTTTTGCACTTCGATACGACCCCCGGGGTGTGAAGTTGGTTGTTATATTTAAAGCGGGTGGCAGCTCCTTGAGCCTAACCAAATCACATGGACCCATCATCATCATATCTTTTCTCCTGAAGGCCATGGAAAAAATAATTAGTCTGAGGAATGATCTTATGAGATGGCAAATTCATTAGGCACAACAAACCTATCAAAAGGGTAAATCAACTGAACCTCTCTCTGAGACTGTCAGATGACTTTCACATTGATTGAAAGGGCTTTTGATTTTCAATGAATCGCTCTTTGCTGCTTCCTAAACGTAGGGGGTGCTTTTGACAACACTGACTATGGATCTTTGGAAAAGGCAGCAAGAAAGAAAGGGATAGACGACAATAACACAGGCGAACGAGAGCACCATTGTAATGACCAAGAAAATATGCCCTCATGAAGGGATTTCTCACCACTTTTGTGGTTGTAGGTAGCAGATGAATTACATGAACTCCTCACTGTTACGGATTTTGTAGGATGGACAACTAGGTGAAGGGTATATTTATGCTCAACAATGATTTTTTATCAATAATATTCATCCTCCACTCGGAACTTAACAATCGTTATGTACAACTGTACGATCTATTATAAATAGATATTATCAATAATTACAAGCCCACAATTTTTTCTGAGTCTTCAGACTTATCTATATCATAAGTACTTACATTCTCCAATTAGTAAATATATCACTATTTCCATAGTACACCATGTCCAACAACACATAATGAGCAGCTTTACTACGAAGATGGATGTTCTGTGCTCATGAGTGTACAACCCACGGGGATGTCTGTACACAGATGGGAAATGTTAAAATTAGTCAAGATGACAACCTTACACAGAGACATCAGAGAGATCCTTGAATGATTTTATTTCAATTAGGTATTTACTTTGGCGAATTTTTATAGAAAATAAAGCTACTGCAATTAAATCACTTTTTTAAATGAAAATTTTGAAAATTATTACAACAGATGAACACCATCCATTCCATTTCCATTTTAGAACATGTTAAAATAATTCCAAGGTTTCAACATTTTTAAATCCCCTAAACACTATTTACTTGGCTCACATTTTGTATACGCTTATTGTTTGGTGCGTATTTTCCAATTCAACAACGTAGGAATTAATAAAGCCAAGAGAGTCAAAACTTTCTATGGCCTGGTACTCGTGTACTTCATATTTTACTACTCTTAGTTTCTCGATTGGATCAGAAATCTTGAACCAACGATTTACAGCCGTTCTGAACCATTGGTATGTTGTAGCGTCATAAATCAACATTTCTGTGCAATACCTGTAACAGAAAAACCGAAAACTCTCATACAAACATTGTGGAGGAAATAAATCAACCTGAAAAATGTTCAAGCTATAGTCGTTTTATCGGTTTGCTATCTATCCATTTTCCAATAATATATCGCTGTAATCACAATACAGGTAGAAAAAGCCTGTCTGTTGACGATGTTGTATAGTTGCTGAGTGGTAGGTTTGGATATGAGTTCCTTTCTTGGACTTACGAATTACCAACATGAACACAAACAATAGTTGCTACATTATAACATATTAGCAATCGACCTTTCTCAATGATGATCTTCTGACACTTAGGGTAGGTTCAGTAAGCTACTCCATTGATGTTTGGACCCCCGCGGTAACAGCAATGTTAAACGAATACGTACAGTAAATCTGGTCATCCACTAGGTCGGAAGAGCGGCGCATCTCAGCACAACGCGATGTGGCGCTAAAATCTTGAGGTTTGTCCACTATAGGGCGGATTTAATTTCGAACCGTCGTTTTACTAAATTACTTTTACTTTATTCTACCCAATTACTACATTCTTGCCTATCAACCAACCAGATACATTCTCGTTATTACCCTTTCGTATCAATATTTATTTCTGGTGTGGTTGGCATCTATTTACCGAGCAGCTACATCATCTGCATTTCAACAACACAGGGGTAACCCCTGACACCTGTTCTAGATACCCAGCCTTAAACCAACAAAGATACCAAAGATACTTAGGCCATGATGACCGGACCTACTCGACGATATATATAGGTATATTCGTACAGAACATAAGTATGTATACTATGTACTTACCTAATTTCAGATAGAAAATTGATGTGAGATATACCGTCAAGTGGGGTGACTTGGTACAACTTCGAACTTCAACAAGTTGTAAATATGTCAAAAATCAATAATAAAGTGATAACTTTTGTTTTGAAACATGTTACGCTACTTCTTCTACAGAACTCACCTTTTGAAATTATTTTATTGGGACCCTTTGTATTTTTAATTTTTTTTAAAGTGCTAATTTCCAAGTCACCCCGTGGATGGGGTGACTTGGAAATGCCATTCCAAACGCCTCAGTTTTCATTTGTACATACTCCAGGGGCGTTTTGGAACTCTATTATGATTTTTTAAAAAGGTTGTAACAGAAATTTCATTTAAAAAAAGTATTTCATTATAAAATTACAAAAACCATCAATTATCACAGAAGTTGGATAAAAAAAATTCAGAATTCTTTAAAATCACGTATTTTAACACCTTTCACATTCAAATATTGCTGCACAACCCCTCTGACGTGCATAGATGTTATTAAGCCCCACTCACATGCGATATCCCAATTTTTGCAGATGTGATTCTCTTCTTTTATTGATAAAATACATTGACCCCCATGTTTTTTAGGGTTCAAATAACGCACTTTGTGTGATAATGTGGATACAGCTATCCCATACAATCTACTTGCATGTCTTAGCTTCATGTTCTAGTTTTTCATATCAGGAACTGCCTTTCGAAGTGTTGCTTGGTCATAATCCATATACTCCCCCCCCCCCAACTTTATTTTTGTATGTCCTCATAACGCCTGAAACTTTTTTTTTTTTTTTTTTTTTTTTTTTTACCAATTAGTAACCTACGATTACACAAAATGCACTATTTGGCTGAAAAATAATGAACCAGAATGTTGGGGTAACTTGGATCGGGGTTTCCAAGTCACCCCGACATATGGAGTTTTTTATTTACAACATTATGAAAAAACAACCATGCACGAACGGAGGGTGACGGCTTCGGCTTTTTAAAGTATGAATCCACAGTAATCTGCTCTGAGAGTCTCGTCACCCTCGGACTGACGTTTAGTAACAAACGAACCTACGTTTGTTGTACTTCAAAAGTGCGGATATTACGATACAACATTCTTAATTTTAAAAATCCTAGAAATACTTCCTTTTATGAGCCCAAATTAATGCCAAAAATAGCCAAGAAACAGTCAAAGAGAACCCGACCTCAAACAGCTGATAAATATTTATTCAAGACTGCCAACACACCTACAAAAAAATTTCGCCCAACTGATCCATGTCACCCCACGTTTCCAAGTCAAACCACTTGACGGTACCTACATTGATACCCAATAAGCGACAAATATATACTGAACAACTATGTATGAACCTGTGTGAAACGATTTGCAGCTATTATTGCTCACCACGATTCCTTATAGATAATTAATTTGTGCCCTCAAATCTTTAAATTGCGGACATGATCACTGATTCTTCATTCTTACCATGGTGAAATGCAGTGGAAATTGATCCAAATATGAACAGCATTGATCTTTCCAATGTGCTCCTTAGTTGTGATGACAAACCAATCATCCTGGCCTCTCTGTAATGTTGTTCTATTACTGTATTTGGTTCGCTTCAGTAAAAAAACCTGTGAACAAAATAGAAGGAATTCTAACTAGATCGAGGCTTTTGCGTTCTTCGCTTTCTTTGGCTAGTCCTTTTTTTAATTCTTTCGTTGCCTTATTCAAAGCTCTCTTATGCACCGGAAAATTTGTAAATTCCCATAAGATTCCATCTGATTTTTCTACTCGAAGAAGCTGGTTGATGTGTGGAGAAGGTTGGATCTTAAGATTAAGAGGAAGAAAGTTTTTGGTTGGTCGAGAAGCCTCTGCAGCTGTGAACAGTATCAAACGGGTGAGATCGGCAATCGCCACATCCACGTCTTTTGGGGTTTTGAGTGGGATTTTAGTATCGGTTGCGGCAGCCAGGATTTCATTGTATTTTCCCTAATCTATACAGTCAGTCTTAATTCCTTCACTGTGCCTTACTGTTGTTGGATCTTACTGTTTTAGGTAAACGTTCCTTGTGATGAAAATATTGAGAATATCTGGAGAGTGGGCAGATTATCTGGGAAGTGAGTGTGTTCAAATGTTGTATATAACATCCGAATTTCTTGTGTTGACCAGCCCCACCGAGTTCATTCACCGCGGATTCGATGTGGTTGAATCCCATCTTGGATGTTTGGCGTTAAAATCACCCAAAACAATGAAGGTTATGCCAGTTTCTTGGATAAATGACTGGAAGACATGATTTTCAGGTGCTGAGTAACATGAAGGTAGGTAAGTCCTAGGGTTGACAAATTAATAAGAACTATTTGATTAGAGTTCTTACGAATTGGTGGTAAATCATTGAAAATTAGAGAGCTTTTTATGTAAATGGCAGATCCTCCTTTTCGTTGGTTTGAGGGATAATCAGCTTGGCTAAATATGTAGCCAGGAACAAAAAAATTGTTTGATTACTGTCAATTTGGTTTCTGTCACTATCATTTCGTTCTGAGAAATAGTTCGAGCTCATGAAATTTCCCATGCACCTCTCTACGATTCCAAGAGCAAACATTGAAGGAGCGATGAGGAGCATTCATGATTTAAGGAACTTTGGCAGGAGTTAAGTAAGAGCTGAGACGAGAGGTTGGACTAGGTAAAGCAACTGATCAACTTTTCAGAGGAGTTCGGACAGATGGGGTTTGGATTGGCTTACCATTGATCCGGGGTTCGAGATACTAAGCGTGAGCTTAAGTACCAGTGGTTGGATGGAATGTTGCTGTGTTACATCCAGTATCGTTAAGATTCGTTTGGAGAGCAGGAACAGTTGTAAAAGGAATATGAACCCCCTCCAACCAGGAAAAAATATTGCCACTATCTGTAATTGCATGCCAAGTTTGTATAAAAATACTTAAACGGCCCCCGTGAGGGGGCCAGAACTTAGTTGAGGATGATAACGGCAAATCCTGGGATTACCCAATGCCGAGAGGAATGCCGGGTCCAAAGTCCAGGGGGTCAAAACCCCCAAATGATCGGATACTCCTGACAAAAGATGTAGTTCTCCCCTGTCCCTATCCAGGGGGGCGGTGGCTAGAAAGTAGAGCCTTGTTGGGGTGCAGGTCCCCCTTCAAGGTAGTGTTCTCTGGCCTCAACCGGGGAACGCGTTAACAGGCCCTTAGCCACGGTATACGCTTACCAATGACAAACTGACAAAGATGTTCACTGATTCGAGTGTGGGGATGATTTTCCTGATGTCCCCAGTCAAATAACGAGGGTCGATGTGGTCAAAAAACTAGTTCCCATAGGTACTTTCCTGACATGAAACAAGAGAAAAATTCTCCTAGACGGTCCTGAAAATCTCCCTGGGCTTGTTCGCCCAGCGCCAGATGGCAGGGATTGGACGACGCCATCTGCCTCAAACCCCCATCCAGGCCAACCCCGAAAGGGCCTCCCCTGCACTCGCTCGGACAACAGATTTAAACTCCCGTCAGGGTCGATGAGAGGCATAGCACCTCTTCCGGTACGTCGTGCGTGGCAAACGTTTCTAGTGGATTCCTCCTCAAAAATATCCCATCAGGAATGGGAACCCAAAACACGGGAGGAAGCCGTCTCCCTGGACCTAAAACATATCACACGAAAAAACCAATGAACTACGGTAAATTTTCACAACTTAAAATCCCTACACTTGCATGGAAAAACTGAGAAGGCACTGTTTAAATAATTGATGAAAATATTAATAGAAATTTTAAAAGGAAAGCCTCAGATCACCGATCTTGACACAAGCAGAGAAGCAAGTGCGAATACAGATGGCCACAAACAGTGCTGCCAACATGGCCAGGCGAGATGTCAGTTGATACGACCTCCCTACAGGCGCCCGTCCCATTATTTTTTGAATTCCTTTGAAACCAGCTCTGTCCAACACGAGGCTAGGGGCTACTACATTGTTAAAACACTCTCTAGTGCTCTCAGATATAATTGGGGATTTTGATCTTTGAACTATTTAGTTTTCTATATTCTTCTTCATTAATTAGCTGATTTCGGTGGTGTTCATTAGTATGACGGGTTTTTTGATGTTGGTTAATACATTCTCAATTTCATATCTAGCATCTTCTTTCTTTGTTTCATTCATGTTCACATTTTGAATAATATTTTCGACATCAGCTACCAAAACCCTGATGGGAACAATAACACAGATTGCAAAACTTCTCACCAAGGCTGAAGAATTCATGGGCTCCAGGAGGAATTGTTGTGTCAGTTAGATTTACAAGCCATCTCTATTTTAGTTCTTCTACTTTGCTATTACAATTGTTAGAATGTACCTAGGTTAATTTTCAACTTTTCTTTTTTAAGGGACCCAATTTTTCTATTGTGTGTTTAGGTTTTGTTATTTTTAAGCTTAAGGCATATGTTATCACAGAACTCAACTACCTACTTTTGACATGATAGTTGGATCTGACAGTATAGTTTCCATGCTGTGATATTTACATTCTATGTTATGTTTGAATTTATCTGATTTCCACCAGTTCATTTTGATTTCTAGTTTTAATATCCTTAAGTTATTACTTATACAAAGACGAGATAATGTTTTGTTATGGAGGCAGTTTTTATCTAGAGCTAATTTGTTGATCCCTTTGGTGGCGTTTTCGATGTGTCTAGGAGTCAGGTTAGACCGTTTACAGCTTTCTAGAAATGTGTTGTCCATTGGAGGGTGCAAACTTTCTTCTTGAGATCAATCCGTTTCGGCTAACTTTTTGACGTTGCAGCCATAGTGGTATTCAATGTCTTTCATCAGTGACATGGTAGTCTTCCCTTGGAGTATAATTTGATGTTTCTGTGACTAGTGAGATTACAGATTCAGGAATGTTGAATGACCAATCTACGTCATCTTGAGTTTGATGTTTTTTTATTTACGACGTTTCTACCCAGGATCTGGGTCCTATTCATGTAAATATATTATATTGATGTTCTGGAACTTCAAAGACTGGCTTCACCAACCACCTTTGTTACATATATTCATTATGTGAAAATAAGTTATTCCACCAGACTTTGAGAAACCACAAACTTCAGGAATCGTTTCAGAATGCCTCAAAACGGATTCAAATGAAGAAATATTTCTAAAAATTGTATTTAAACATTTTCCGAGCCATTGCAATAGCTTCATTTTTTACGAAAATGAGCTAAAACCATTTATCATGTTCAGCTGAACGTCTTAAAACCTGCATACCTTGGTGAAGCTTTTCTGTCCTGCCAACTGAACGGCCACCGAAGACATGGTTCCTGCTCCGATTCTGTGTCCAGTGTAAACACCAATAACCAGCAAAGAAGTGTTACTCCGAAAACAGTCCCATGTATAGATAACGTGTTCCTGAATATATTCCCTCATGATAATAGTGGATAACGTTATGCATTCATTCTTAAGTATATTTCAATGTTTATGTCGAAATATATGTACCATAAAAAGAAAAAATCTTTGTTCATCTGCACTTGAGAAGTGAAAGTGTGTACCTTGGGACGTTTGTACATAGGGGCAATGCTCAGTTCTATTTGACGGAAAAGGAAAACATTTTGGTAAGTAATGCACGCATTACAGGGACATCCCTATGAATGGATTTCATGTAATTTTGGTGAGGGTTAAAATACGAGAAAAAAACAACAATATCATGACTTCTCAAAATTACCCCCCCCCCCCCCCCCATTATTGGCATATCATAACTGAAAAAAAAAGTTCCAGTCATACAGCATGATCGTATGAGAGAATTTTTGTAAATTATCGTATTTTATAATGTTAAATTGTTTTGAAATTTGAGCTTTTTGAGTGCAAGGAAATTGTTAATTATTAATTTTAATTTTTCCACGTGCGGGAAAAAAAAGTGGATGAATTTAGATAATTTTCTGATATATATATAGTGACTAAATTCCTATGTAGGAAATTGTTGTTACTACCACGTTAGTTCTCCTAGAGCCCTTTATTAATTGTTAGCTGTTATTGTTGTTTCATCCTGTTATATATTGGGTAAGGAGTATTGTAGTGTATTTTCGTTTTACTTTAGTTGTTGCAATTATGTTTCTTGGTCTTGTTAGTAGTTTCCCCTTCCCCTTTTCATATCTGTTAGTTGTTGTGCACCCAATGATACTATTTCATATGCATACCTACTATATTTCCAGACGCTGTGAGGCTTGCTGCACGCTTTTGCCACTCCCTCATAAGTTTAACTTTTCTTTTATGTTGGATGGTTACACAAAAATTGATGATCTTGAAGGTATGTTTGTTCCTTTTGCCTATTAGTTGCTAGTTATAATGTTAAGTTTTCTCTCTCGTGTTATTGTTGACGTTTATGCCTGTTTTGTTTGCTCCTAGGATGCTCGGAGTTTTCCATTTTTTTTACTGAGGATGGTCTGTATTAAGGCCGAAACCGGTATTAAATAAATTGACGCTCCCTTACAGGGGAAGTAAGGAATTTAAGGACGACTTTTCTTCACTTCCCACACCTCCTGCAGGGAATAATTCGCAGATTACGCCACCAATTTATTTTTAGAAAATCTATTATACAAGTTTCTCGATGGCTAACCCACTGATTTTCTTGTGGCATTGCTCAATTCAACACCTTTACCTTTACGAGGAAAGGCGTGCCATTAATCGAATGATCCTGTCCTGAGAGTAGACCTGACTTTCCGACCATCAATGGCACTGGATTGTGTAGCAGTTTTTAGTTCATGATTCCCTTCTAGCCCCAATGTTTGAAGGCAGTCGAATCGCTCCCGCACAAGGTAGCAGGAAGCCAAAACATTTTCGTTCCCAGAATTTTTCAGACAACGGTTGCTGTTCAGCTTCTGCAAGAACGCTCCCAACGTGGCCCTGAGCCTTTGATATTGCAGTCACTAAAAAATCATGGCATCTGATATATATCTGTTGGCAGTGAAAAGATTTTTTTCAGGGTGCACTTGATCATTTTATCCACGTCTGTTAAGAAACCTCTCGGAATTTTCCCCATTGGGACGGTCTGGAACGTGGAAATTACAGATAGGGCAATGGATATATTAAGCATTTGAAATTTCTGCTCACCAAGAGCAGGTTTACAGCTAAAATGTCAGCATGTGCTTTAAGGTCCTTGAGGACTTTTGTTTCATCAAAGATAATTCCATCCCAAAAGCTTACTCCCAAGTATTCGAATCGGGCTTTTTAAATTCAAATAATATTTTTTATATTGAAATTCAAAAATTTCCTTCTTTCTTTTTTTTTAGTTTTATGTTTGCATAAACACAAAACATGAAACATGATGGTCCGCGAAATTGAAAAATAATCAAAAGCTAGAGATGTAGAGCGAGGCGGTAGAGAAGGGGGCTTCTGAGAATTTCGCAAAACTAGTAAGGCTCAGTTGGGAAATTCGTGAAACTCGTTGGTTCCGTGACATTTCCTAAACTAGATAGGCTCGATCAGAAATTCTTGGAACAAGTTACCGCCCAAAGATTCACATAGGTACCTACTCCGTGGAAATAGTCGTGAACCTAGCCTCTTCCATTTTATCCTTTGTTCAATTTTATCTTTATTTGCCACCTAAAAAGTTGAGGAAGCAATGTGTTCAGTTGTCGGATACTAGGAAACTATACACCGCTCACAAACTAATTTTTAGCGAATGTTAAACAAATGTTATTAGTTATAATTGCATTTGTACTAATATTAGTTTTTCTAAGCTTTTGATTTAAATCAAACAACCCTGGATGAAGAGAGAAGAGTTAATTTAGACTGATGTTCTTGATGTAAAAAGCATTTAGCTATATATTTGAAACGTTGCAGAGTTTTGATTTATTATTTCTAATAATGAACCTTTTCATTTTCTATGAATTTCTTCTTTTGTCTCAATATACAATATTCTGTCCCAAGGTACAGACCTAGATGTAATTGAAGGAAAAATCCAGGGGCTTCGTAATTAGATGCACAAAGATGCAAGATATTGCAAAGATACCTACTAGGTATTGCAATTTCATTTTCTTTGCTTCACAAATTGAGGACAAAAAATTAGTCCCAAGGTAAACTATCTTGCCCTAATCATAATTTCTCCCAAAATTTGTTGGTACCTAGGTTACCAAAAATATCTAAATTTTATAAACTAAAAAAATTTTACAAACGATACCTAAGCTAATGTAACAACTACCGATACCTCACTCAATATTGAAACTTGGAACCTAGTAAAAAGTAATGAATTTAAACGTCCCTTCCCATTGAGTTTTATAGTTCTGAACAAAAAAATTTGTAAAACTTATAAAGGGAACTAAAAAAATTCATAAACAAAATCCTATCATAAATAGGTAAACAGCACACTCAAAAGACAAATGATGTAAGGGTATAATTCTCACCTGACGGCGATGCTTTACGTCCCAGACTCGAGCTACAACCAGAGGGATCGCTGCCAATAAAACTAAGATCACGGTTTCAATACACACGAGTATGAAATTATTTGACCGATAGTGGACTATATCGAAATAAAATAGTTCGTCTGACATCAGGAACCTTACGATTCGAAGCTGCCGTACAAACACTCCAGTGACTCCAAGTTTTTTACAATCACAGATAATTTCTGAGTCGTGGTACCATAAAGTCTCTGTTAACACTTGCTGCAAAGTGATTTATTGTGAATTAGTTTAGGAGTTGAGTGGCAATCAATGATCAACTAACTTTTTTCTCTCAGCCATTATCTATGTTCCAAGTAAACAATTATAGACAACCAGCAGTTTCGGATCTGAAACTTCAGACCTTGAATTTTCCGATTACCTAGGTAAGTACCTACCAACACTTCTAACCTACCTGACAATCATCGATATCTCCCTTATCCTCCAAGTCTTGCGTTCGGCACAAGAGCAATGTCGTGAAAAAGAAAATGTTGATCCTTTCCCCAACTCGCAGCTACAAAGAAAAAACAAGAAATAATGAAATTTTATAATAGCTAATTAGCATTTTCATTTTCCCTTTAAAATACCGACCTAGACTATAAGTATGAGCCATGTGCCTAGTATGACATTTATAAACACTAACAGAAAAAGTCTTCTTTTGGGTATATAGGTACCTACCTATTCGAAATTAAATGCTCGTTTTGATTGCAATAGCTTATGCTATGTAACCTCCCTCTCTATCGAGCTTCCTTCCTCCGTGTTCTGGTCAAACCCTAAAGATCGTAAATTAGGTATGTACCTAGTTACCGTTTAATCATTGTTTGGAAATTCAGAAGGGCCTACAAAGTCACCATGACTTACGTACAGGTGTATTCAATCTGAAAAACAAGGGTTACCATCAGTGGCGAGGCGTCCAGTCATCACTAGATCCGGCGATGATTAGCAGAATCTGAACATACTTTATATTTTAATTTTGAAACAAAACGAAAAAAAAAAGTTGTGGGACAGTTCTGACGTTTAAAAATTCTCGCGGTTGGATGCAGCTGGCCAGACGGCGGATGAGAGAGGACAGGAAGCGCATGAAGCTTGCGGATCTGAAACACAAGGATTGTTTCCACTGGTACCGAACTGTTTCAGGTGAAGTTGCGCTTGCGCAGTGAAGAATGAGTAAAAAGAAGACGTTTTCTCAGTCCCCTAGTTAATATTCAGTGCAAGATAACCGGTGTTTCTGCTGCCCAAGGAACATGATCCGAACATGAACTTTCTGCTCCCCCAGAAGACCAGTTGCAGCTTGTTCCGCGCATGCGCTATTTGAAACTTTGGATAACCCTATATATCCTTCCTCAAACTTCCATAACCTTACACAGAACAACAAGGGTTTGTTTGCTAAAGTTCCTATAAAGTGACTCCATTTTCATGGATCGTCATGTATCCATGGTTACTGCCCTGAACATGTTCTTGAGCGTTTCTGCAGTCATCTGAACTGAACAGCCATGGAGGTGCTTTTGCTCTGCACTTGCTCTAAACTGAACATGCTCCCGAGAAGCAGTGGGAACAAACCTACTCTGAACAGAGCATGGTAAGGTGTAAGTGGGGAGGGGGGGAGCTGTTTTCGACCCAGACTCGAGCTTCGTTCTTAGTGCGCGTTCTGACAGTTCTCGAACTCATCAGAGCTGGGACGGGAAATCCCAGGGCGTTCCGGAACTTGTGGCACTGCGAACTTTCAGAACTTGGATGTGGAATAACCTGTGTTGTTTTTTGTAACCTCACTCAACTCGTGTTACCTTCTGGTGCTCCTTTCAGAATATTTTTAGTTCCCGTAAATATGTTACTTATTATGCCCGTAAATATTACCTATTACCCCACCCCCCCAAGAAAAATCTAGATGATTGAGGAGTATACTTGAAAAAATTTGAGTTTCGTGGATGCAGATGAGATCTAACTATAACTTCTAGACTTCTAACTCACATTCTTTATCCAGAGTATAGCGCTATACTCGGTATAGCTATTCCACAGTTAATGTAGGTAATTGATAAACCCGCCCTTAGAGACGAATCAACTGAGGGGCTATTTCCTGATCAGCTGAGTCAGCTCAATTCTCTCCATTTTACCCGGAGATGTTTCAATTGGTTGGGAGCATCAACTACCTGCACCAGATGTTAAAGTGTTCCACTATTCTTCAATGTTTGGTCCACCCTGGGTGGTGTGCTCAGCGACAAATTTATCTTACAAATAAGAAACCAACCAACCTTGTTTGAAGGAAGTACCCCAACGTATATGGTTTTTGGCAAATACTGATCTTCCATGTTTCGTTGCATCTCCACTTCGCTGACAAAAGAAAAGTGTTTGTCTGGTATCAAAATCAGATCTGGCGAATCCATGACATCCTCATAGTTGGGGACTTGATCAAAATTAACCAAAGCCTGAAACATTAAGATCAACGAATTTATTTTGTGATACAAATTTCAATTTCATCGCCAAAAATCAATGTTTCAGTCTGCTCATGCAGAAACATAAAATCCATTGCCTCGGCAAAGTTTTCTTAGAGCCTACCTAATCGTTTGATATCACTCAAATTTAGGAGTCGGAGGAAGACAGTTTATCCATTCTATAGGAATTTCCATACGATTCTGGAAATGTGCGGACAAGGTTGATCCCGTTTCATAGTAGATAGCACCCTCCCCTACCACAGCGAGGGTATTACATGAAGCCGTGTTCACATTATCGCTCCTAACACGCTCCGAGCAGAGCGAGCTGGGAGCGCTAATGTGGACGTCTCGGCGAACGCACTCCGCCTAACGAGAATAGAAGATACTAGAGTGGCCCTGTGCGCCCGCACGATGTGTCACGCTTCCCCCACCCTCTGGTTCCCCAACTTTCTTGGGCCTCCCTGCCTACTACGCAGTATCCGCCACTTTGCCACTGTTTTTGGCCTCGTTTTCTTTGGTTCTCGTTAGTGTCGTTTCTTTTTCTTTTTCTTCACGAGAATGGGTGTTGGCGTAGCATATGGATGTACCAATAAGGAGCCTAAGAAGAAAGCATCAGGCTCTTAGTGAAGAAGTACACATTCCTTACCCATCTATCTAATTTGTACAATGGCTATTTATGTCGATCATTCCTGAGTTTGCTGCGATAGAGGAATGAGGAGTTGGTCGTTGGTGGAGGATTTTGTCACTGATGTCACAAAGGGATGAGGAGGGGTTTAGCTCGTCTCCATTACTAGATTGTTAATTTTTGGAAATTAATGGGAAATTGGGAAAATGTCAACTGACGCACATGAGGATCGCTTTATACAAAAGGTCATACAGTATACTAACACTGTATAGTATACTGTATAGTATACTAACACTGTATAGTATACTGTATAGTATACTAACACTGTATAGTATACTGTATAGTATACTAACACTGTATAGTATACTGTATAGTATACTAACACTCAAAATGAATTGCAAAACATTAAATAAATGAAAAAAATTAAATAAAGGTGTCACTTGTGTGATAATAATTTTTTTTCTTTCAAATTTGTGAAAATTCATAGAAAATTGAGAACTTGTCAAGGGGTGCATAGAGCACAAAAGCGAATAATCACGTTTTGTATTAGTACCATAAAATTGGGACAAAAATCAAGAAAAAACTATGGTTTAGGGCTTCATTCGCGTGATATTGGAAAACTGTGTTTCGAATTTTTGAAAATTTATGTTGAAAAATGGTCTAACTCGCAAACCGTCAGATTATCACTCTAGGATACTTATATTACGCATAAATATAGATTCCATGAACTTGAGTTTTCAATGTTTTATTCTTTTAGACCACGAAAAATACATTTATATGATAATGACCCAGTTAACAATTTCTACGCATTCAAAGTGCACACATTTTCAATTTTTTTTTTTTTCAATATTCTTTATTGCACCAAGTATTACTTATTAACAATATTATTTTGAAAATATGAACTTTAATTCAAAACTAAGATACATCACTGAGTTTTGTTGATTATGGTGGATGTTTCACTTCACTGCTTCACAAGTAAGCAAGGTCCAGTGGTTTGGTACGCTTCAATCTTCTGATGATATCACTTGTATCAAGGAGTTGGACAGCTTCCTCGTTGATGTGACATCTTAACCGCTGTAGGTGTCTCACAGCTTGTCGCTTTATAGCATCGTTTATTGTTTCGATCCGAAGCTCATGATGGAGACGTTCGTTTCGAAAGTACCATGGTGCATTGACCACCGTTCTTAGCACATTGTTCTGGAATTTTTGGATGATGTCTCGATTTGACTGAGCCGTACAGCCCCAAAGCTGAGCTCCATAAGTCCAGACTGGTTTAAGGACTTGGTTATACAATGTAAGCTTGTTCTGGATTGACAACTTCGACCGTCTCCCCATTAGCCAATGCATTTTTCTGAATTTTAGAAGGAGTTCTTCCTTCTTTTTCTTGACATGGGCTTTCCATCTAAGTTTGGCGTCCAGTGTCATGCCTAGGTATTTGGCTTCATTAGCATTCGGAATAACTTTTCCCATGAAATGTACCGGAATATACTCGATTCTCTTGTTGGTGAAATCGACATGTACCGACTTAGTTTCATTTATCTTGATTCTCCATTTTGCTGTCCACTTTTGTATGCTGGATATTGATTGATTTAACTTGTTGGTGGATTCAGTGTTACATTCTCCAACTGCCAAAATCGCTGTATCATCTGCGAAGGTGGCTGTGGTGTTCATTCCAATTTCTGGGAGATCACTGGTATAAAGGACATACAAGAGCGGTCCAAGAACACTCCCTTGTGGGACTCCTGCCTTGATTAGCTTTGGCTCTGAGTAGGCGTCTTCTTGCTTTATTCTGAAATAGCGATTGGTGAGATAAGACTGAAGCAGCTCAGCATACTTTATTGGTAGATTTTTGCGCAGCTTGTAGTTGAGTCCCTCATGCCAAACTTTGTCAAACGCCTGAGCGACGTCAAGGAAGACGGCTGAGCAGACTTTCTTTTCCTCAAGGGCTTGTTCAATTATATGTGTCATTCTATGGACTTGATCGATCGTGGAATGTTTCTGTCGAAAGCCAAACTGGTGCCTTGGGAACAGCTTACGTTCTTTGATTATGGGTACTAGTCGCTTGTGGATTAGTTTTTCAAATAATTTTGATAATACTGGTAGAAGTGAGATTGGTCTGTACGAACTTGGCTCTGTGGGAGGCTTTCCAGGTTTAGGAATCATTATGACCTCGGCAATCTTCCACAACTGAGGAATGCAACGGTGTTTTATAATTGCATTAATAATCATGGTTATTTTTGCAATGGCTTTACGCGGGAGATGCTTAAGGATCTGACCAGTGATAAGGTCGTAGCCAGGAGCCTTTTTTGGACTGATTTCCTTATCGATTATGAGCTTAATCTCTTTGATAGTAACGGGTGGAATGTCGACATCTTGATCAATACCATTTGCGACCTCTAGAGTCAGTTCATCTGTCATAGCAATGTTTGGAGTGAATATGTTTGCTAGGTAATCAGCAAAAATCGCTGCTTTGTCTTGATTACTCTTAGCCCAACTCCCATCAGAATTTTTTATGGGTGAAGCTTGTATTATTGGTCTTTTAAGATATTTGGTAGCCTTCCAAAGTGAGTAATCAGTATCACGATGACTTGTGAGTCCCATGATATAGTGCTCTTGGGTTTCTTCATTGATCTCCTGTGTCAAAGACCTCAGTTCACTTTCTGCCTTGTACCATTCTGATTTATGGCTGGGTACTCTAGTTACTTGCCATCGTTTTCTGGCCTTGCGTTTTTCTTTTATTGCAGTGACTATTTCCCGAGGGTAATTGATCCCTCGGAGTCGCCTAGTAAGTGTTGGTGTATTTTCCCAAGCAACAGTTTGTATACTGCAAACAAGATGCTCGAGCTCGTGTTCAATTTCTTCTGGTGATTGTAAGGACTTACTCAAGTCGATATGTCTGCATATTTCTTGCTTGAAGAGCTCCCAGTTGGTCTTCTGATTGACTAGGGCAGGGTTGGATGGCTTCTGAATGATTCGATCACTGAGTGTCAGTATGATGGGTGAATGATCTGAACTGAGATCAAAGTTTTCTTCGACTAGCAGGTAGTTCGCTGAAATGTTTTTCGTAATGAAAAAGTCAATCAGATCGGGTGTCTTGTCGGGGTCTTGTGGCCAGTATGTTGGTTTCCCGGTTGAAAATGCTTCGCAGTTTTTATCATTGATTGCTTGAATCAATCTACGACCTTTTGTAGTAGTTAGTCTTGAACCCCAAAGTGTATTTTTAGCATTGAAATCCCCTCCTAGGATGAAACGATTCCCAAGTTGGGAGAGTATACCCATGTATTCATCGTATGTCGTTTGGTGCCTCGGCGGACAATATATGCTTGCAACATTAATCATGAATGAAGTGGTCCTGATTGCAATGGCACATATCTGGAACGCTTCAGTTTCTATTTTGACTTGCTCATGGTGATAAAGGCTTTCTTTAATCAATACTGCACTGCCGCCGCGCGCTTGATTGCTTGGATGAATGGCGTGGTAGCACTTGTAGCCTTTGAGTCGGAGGTACGATTCGTTGGTAAAATGTGTCTCAGAAATGAGACAAATGTCAATCCGGTTGAAGTCTAGAGCCAACTGAAGCTCAGTTTTTCGTGACATGAGCCCATTGGCATTCCAGCAGAGTATTTTGACACTATTCATGTTGATCTTTCCGGACGAGTGCTTTCGATTCTACGAACACGCTCATCCAGGTTGCTGATACTCTGGCTGAGTTTTGTGACTATTTCGAAAATCTGATTTATTTTTGAGTGGGTGTCTTTGTTGACGGGATCGACCGATTGCCCGGTTGGCAGTTGTTGTAGCTTTTTCTGATTTTGCAGAACTTTCGAGTATGACAGGAGATTAGAGACCTGACTGGCGGCCACCTGGGCCGTTTTTTTATTACAGAGTAACGGCTTTTTTGGTATGAATGTTTCTTTATTGGGTTTTACTTGCTCTAACTTTTCCATCTGTTGTTGATGAGGAATTTTCTTGTTTCTATTAATAGCTTCAATAGCTACTGGGCAACCGCGATAATTTGCAGTGTGGTCTCCAGAGCAGTTGGCGCATTTCGCAGGTGTATCTCTGGCCTTGGTGCATTCTTCAGTGAAGTGGCCCTTAGCACACTTAACACATCTAGGTGGCTTGGAGCAGTAGTTTTTGGTGTGGTTAAATTCTTGACATCTTTTACATTGGGATGGATGTTTCGAAGATTTGATCGGATGCACTGTCACACGCCCTTTGAGAACCTGCTTAATTTCATAGATTTTCTCGGGATCTAAATCTTTTCGAAAATCGACAATGCACATATCTAATGGATTTTTAGATTTCCATTCGAGTTTTCTGTCTACTTGAAGTACGCTGTGGAAACCAAATTGGTTTCTCAGATCATCAAGGACCTCCTCATTTGTCCATGATTTGTGGATTCCTTTAATCATGACTTTGATGGGCCTGTCCTGTTTATTTTGGTATGTATAGTGCGGAATTTTTTTGTCCGCAAAACACTTTGTGATAGCACGAAAGCCATCTGAATCCATCGTGTTAATTTTGACCACATCATTTGACATAGTGGTAAAACTAAATTCGCCGGTTTGTTCCTCGACCATTTTCTTGAGGGCTGGAAAGGAAGAAACCCTTTCAATATAAACGGGAGGAGGTTTTGGATCTTTTTTTGGTTTTGGCTTGGCAATAGAATTTATGATTAGTGGACGTGAAATAGATTTTTTTCTTTTGTGTCCTCTTTGAATGACGTTATCCCATTCGCCTGTCTCTTCGGCTAGGATTTCTTCGTCTGTTGAATAAGACTCAATGGGAGGGGCTGGCTGATTTGTTTTGCTCAGTGTTTTAGTTTTGATTGTGTCGATCTCAATGATTTTCTCCTTGAGACGTTCGATTTGCTCATCACGCTGCTTTAATAACCCTGACTGCAGAGTCACCTTTCTTTTCTCCTCCAAAACCACTTCGTTTGTCTCACTCAGAAATGAAATTAGAGTAGAAACGGTTTTAAATAACTCACCGATTGGATGAACGAGCGGTGAATCTTGTAGTTGTTCGGTAAACACGTTCAACTCAGCCTTTATTTTTGCAACTGTCGCCTCAGTTTCTTCAATAACTTCACGAAGGGTCACCGACCGGGCGGCGGCGTCCGGTGGGCTCATTTTTTTTTCACTGATAATTCACATTAGCGAAACAACTTCCGAATATCTCGAGCGCGATGTTTCCTCTCCGAGGTCTCGGACACGAATACATTTTCAATTAAAAATCATTCAAATCAACATTGAAATTAATTTCATATTCATTCATTCATTTGTTTTTATTTATTTATTTATTTTTATAATTCGATAATGTACAAAAATTCGCTCCTACGATCATGCGGGAACTTTTTTCTAATTTGCCTGATTGAAGATTTTGCTCAAACTGACCCTCCATGGAATCTTTAAAGATTATTTGAAACAATGCAATGTTCTAACCTGCGTTCATGTCGCGAAAACGAGGAAGCCAAGTGTCACATCTAACTTGACAGACTTTTTTTTACTATAAACTATACAGATATTTTTTTGACTTCAACACGAATCAGCCAAAACTCTTCCCGCTAATTCGTAAATAAAAATAAATTTAAAACTACGACATAAATGTTTTACTAATCGAAATTAAAACAGAGTACCTAAGTAGGTAATTTTCTATTATGGTGTGCGTCTACAATTACTACAACCAAGATTAACTTCTCAACCAAGTGTCAACAAAGCAAGTGGCATTATTTACTATATCAATTTATAACATAAATAAATATTAAACTACGACATGAATAGAAGAACAAGTACGAAAGAAATGCGTGATAAATCGAGCTTTCCAATGAGTGGAGAACGATTTTCGTGGGATGAAAACTAACGGCGATACATTTCCCTAGAAACGGGTCGGTTGTGAGGTGGTAACGCTCCGCAGGGCGGGGTTGGGGAACCAAGGGGTTGGAGGGGCAGAGCACACTTTCGGCTCGGCGGCTTGCACGGGAAGGGCCGCTCTTGTATCTTCAATTCTAGTTGGCTCCGCCCGGAGCGGACTGTGATCGCGGCGATTCACAATTTTGTCGGTTTTTCGGCGATCCATAGAAGAAGAGCGGGTGCGGAGCTGCCTGCTAGTTGGGACGGCATACTGTTCGTTCTCGGAATTCATGCGCTCCGCTTCGTATCCTCTCATTCTTTTCCATTTTTTCACGTTCTGTTTTCCTATTTTTTCAGTTTTCCTATATTTTTGTTTTCTAATAAATTAGTTAGATGTAAGAAATGGAGTGGTCAGAAGACGAAATGCTTCAATTTATTGAAACCTATAAATTATTTGAAGTGCTGCGGAACCCATCACATCCAGTGCCTAATGTATGCTGACGATGTGCTTATTCTAGCGGATAACACAACATAAGACATAGGAGAGTTGGAGGAATACCTAGACAAGTGGGACCTGATCCTCAGTCTAGAAAAATCTAAAATAATGGTGTGTGGGAAACAAGGGGGTAAGCGAGCAAATAATGAGAAGTTCTTCAATAAAGGTGAAACGTTGACTTTGACTAATGAGTACAAATATTTAGGCATAATTGTGACGCCGAGCTTAGACTTGGGAAAGAACCATAAGCAAAAGATAGATCAGGCAAAAATGGGTCTCAACAGTGTTTGGAGGGAATTGATTAGGGCGAGAAATGTGACTTTTGAGACTAAGCATAAAGTTTTCCTAGCCACCACACGTTCTCTGATAGGATATGGAGCGCAGGTTTGGGGCTGGGAAAGATCAGAACAGTTGGAAAAATTCAATAGGTACTACTTGAAACAAATATTTGCCCTTCCCCAGAACAGGCCAAATTATATATTATATGCAGAGAGTGGAATCGAACCGCTGGAGTTCTACTTCCGAAAATTGCAAATGGACTATGTCGCGCGAGCATTGAAGCTTCCGGCACACAGGTTCCCTCGAATCATTGCAGAAGAGGTCATAAAACAGGAAGTTTCATGGTTTCAGGCATACCGGGAAGAAGCACAAAAGCAGGGGATAATTTTCAACGGGGAAAGCAGTCGGAGTCGAAATTGGGAGCAGGTTTTTCGGTCTATTGGAGTAAAGTTGGTGGGAAACTGGAGACTTGAAAATTCTCGCGCAGTCCATGAGTCGGAACACCACACTATTTACGCTCAGTTGGATAGAGCAAGAGACGAGGGGCGACGGTACCTATCAAGTACATCTTTGTATTTTATGCGTGTGGTGTTTAGGGCGAGGTCAGAAACGCTCAATGAACTATAGATGGTGGAGGGGGGGAATTGCGAACAGATGTTCACTATGAAATTTGGGTGAGGGTGACACTTCCTATCATTGTCTGGCGATTTGTCCAATATTAGGCGAGTTTAGAGTAAGGTACTTAGGAAAGTCTAAGCTAACAATGCAAGATTTTCTCTCCATACTGAACGGAAATGAGAAGTTGCAAGCTCTAGTTAAATTTATAAAAATATCAGCGAGATATAGAAAATTGTTGGTGGAAGAATTCAATTATTCGGATGAAAATTAGAATATGTGGATATATAGAAGATAATGTAGATATATATTTTGTTGTTGTTGAATTTAAATAATGTTATAAAATTGTAAATTAGAGTATTGAAAAGGATGGGGAAAATATCCTCATAGAAATTAATGTATAATTGTTGGTTGAACTTGGCATGTTAAAATTAACTTACTTCTTTGACTTTTTGCATGTGAATTGTATGTATTAATTGCTGTACTGTTAAATGTGCCTGAATTGTTACTGAATTATTTATTAGCTGTTAAATACTGAAAAACACAAAAAAAATACGGGATGTGAGGCCGTGCAAGCTCTCTGGGACAATTGTAACTTTTCAAAAAGTGAATATATGCGAGCACAGCTGCAGCACCGCTGCAGGCAACCAGGGCTGCTTCCTGCTCCATCGCTAGACAAAATGAAACTGGAGCACGGAAGGATCGTCGAAAATATGGATCGCCCTCAGAGCGCAGTTGGAGCGGAACGTGTTGGGAAGTTCTAGGTATGAAGGGTATGGGATATCATTCCCATCCAGAAGAAGAGTAACTGTTGAGATTTTCATCAAAATCCCTCGAGCCATTATTGAGAAAAGGCAAAAAAAAGTGCTAAACGACGTTTTTTCAAGTAAAGTAGGGTGAGCCAAGTGCGCCAAGAAAAACATTAAGTAGTTTGACTTTGCCTGCCAGGTACCCTTAAACAAATGTTTTCTATCTATGTGTAGACAGCTGATAAAAGAAAACTGACGGTGGTAATAATTATTCGATGGAGCAAATTGAAAAAGAGATGTGAAAAACGATAATACAACAAGCATCAAGCAGGCTAATGACAAGGCATTTAGCGTGAAGGTTCACAGTGAAATGAGATTTTTGGAAGGTTACGAAAGGTTTCCTTCAGTTCGAGTTCTCAACCCTATCCCCGAGCAGGTCTGAAAAGTTCATGAACTCACTGAACTCAGTTCATGAACCCGATGCGGTGGGAACACCGTAGCGAGTGTTGAGTTCCTGAACTGAAAACGGTTGGAACACGATTCACGTGCGCATACGGTTTAGCGCCGAACCAGTTCCGAAAAGTTCATGA
The DNA here is from genome assembly GCA_030762985.1 of Adelphocoris suturalis. Classification (NCBI taxonomy): domain Eukaryota; kingdom Metazoa; phylum Arthropoda; class Insecta; order Hemiptera; family Miridae; genus Adelphocoris; species Adelphocoris suturalis. Next base: position 8,805,965 of record CM061040.1, on the reverse strand, counting down.
ACTCGCGGTGGTTGGAAAACACCTACTAATGTGGACGCGGCTTAATGTTAACTAAATAATCACAAGAGATCAACATAAGTGCATAATAATATCAACATCTTGTTAAATAATATTGAGAACACGATAATACTTACTTTGAGAGGGATTCCTTCAGACTGGAAAATAAGCAATGTAAATTTCTCAAATTTCCAAGGGAATGAAATCTTGTAAGCATGGAAAAAGAAGTGCCTCGATTTACGACTAGTTTCATCGATATCCTTCCTTTCTATGACATCCTTGAATTTTTTCAAATCATTAGTAATGTTCCAAAATTCCCCACTCAACATAGTCTGTAAAAAATAATTAATAGTGAATGATATTACCTATTTACAATAAGGATAAACAGTTATTGTGTTTTTACAAATTTTGGGAGCTAACAATGATAATTCCTCATTTAGTTATACTTTGAGTTATTGACTTATTAGTTATACTTTGACTATTTTTCGGGCCCGAAAATGACCGTAGTTGTAGGAGACTTTTGGTGTTGTGAAAGACGACTGAAGAGGGCAGAAGCCCATGGCTGGACCCTTGGAGGTCGCTATGTCTTGTCTCTGAAAAGAGGTGTCGAATGGAAGGCTGTGGGCTTCCTTGATTGCGTGTATAGCTGAAAGTTGAGTGTAGATGAGGGTACCGTATAGGTAGTGTTTGTTTAGCGTGGATCGGTAAGCCGAGTCCGGGTTTATGTGCGAAAACCCTTGAAAGTCCTGAGAAGGACGTTTGGTTTATATTGGGACTTCTGATCGAAGTCTCCAGACTATCTTGGCGAGTTTCATAGTTTATCGAAGCGGACGTAGAGGCCATCGGTCCGTGTGCCATCTTCGGGAGAATTATGAGTTCACTTGCCTAAAGAGTGACCCAAGTCCTAAAAAGGACTGATGATTTGTTATAGCCTCTTAGTCCTCAGAAGGACTATTTAAAAATGCTGACCGGGGTGCTAGGAGGTGAGGCCATCCTATGAACACGGGGTCGCACCGCGGGCTCGACCGAGCGAGGAAGTGAAGCTTCCTATGAGCCCAGGATCCTCACACTAGGTAACCCGGTGCGTGCACCTTCTTGATGGTTACCCGGCCTCAACCTCTCGGGTGGTTACGAAGTGTAACCCGGTGGTGAGAACTTACTGTTCCAGAGCGGGGTAGCGAATTCCGTTCCCGCCGAGGGCCTCGGCTTTGTACGAGGGCTTGATAGGGAGGTCTGTCGTCCGGGCAAAAAGGCGACCTGCTACCTATGTGAAGGTCAGGATGTTCTTTGTACGTAGGCTTGCTTGAAAGAGCGTCTTGATCCCAAAGCCAGTGAGCGCCAGTGGAGTAGAATCACTGCTGGTTCTCTTGAGGAAGGCTTCTTCTTAGGAGGTTCTTCTTCTGGAGAGGAGGTCTTCTTCGTAGGTTTGTCAGGATCGGTATGCCCGCAGGGCCATCGGATGCCATATTTTTATCTCCTGCTCCGCCAGGGTGCTCTGTGATTGGCTGTTCTATTTGGTGGCAGTTGTTCGCGACCTGTGTGTTACGGGGCGAAGTTGTAACTTCTCCCGTCCGCTGCTAGAATGCTCTGCCTCTGCCGGCCGATGGGATTGCGAGTTTTGTGACCTTGCTGGTTTCAAGGGCGTTTAATGTGGACTTGTCTTCGCCGTCTGCGACCTTGCGGGCGCCAAGGTCGTTTTGTGTGGAGTTGACTTAACTGTGTTCGACCTTGTGGGCGCCAAGGGCGTTTTGTGAGAGGGCGTTTCGCCCTTGCTCCTTTGCCGGCGTGTGAAGCTTGTCTTTCGCAGTGAGAGTTTAGCTTGTTTTAGTTCGGGTGTACTGTCTCCCGTTAGGGCGCTCCCCGTTAGTGGGTTTCTGTCTCTCGGCAGTTGGGCTTTGTCCGCGCCCATTCTTTGCCCGTAAGACTTTGAGTAAAATGTCCTTGACTGTTTGAAGGACATTTTCTCATTATTATTGAAACTTGTGTTTCTTTTGACCGTTGTTCGTATAGCTTACGGGTCTTGTTCGGAAGGTAAGTTTTCTGGTGCCGTTTGCCGTCTTATATAGCTTGACTCATTTAGTGAGTTTTTAGCTTGATCTTTGGTGGCCCTTAAAAGGGCCGGCGAAGTGTTTGTGTTGTGTAGCGTGAAATTCACCACACTATGCATGTTTTATACTAGGCCATCCCATACATTTCATAATGTATAACTTTATTTCAAACACGAAAATGTACAGCCGCAAATACTATACCTGTACCTATCACCTGTACATTCACAATATGGCAATATTATTAGAATAGTTACTCGTACCGGTAGCGTAACTCGATATTTTAGGTTGTTTGGTAACTCCTTCATGTACTTTTCATTCTTCGTGCGCAGCAGTATAACCAAGGAACATGAAGCATAATCATCAAATTTATGAGGCTTTGTTGCGACCACCTGGGAAAAATAAAGATAATAAACCTAACACAAACGTTTGTGGTGTTGCTGGAAGAAAATACAATTCCTATAGGAATTTATCGTGTGTGGTTTAAATACATGGATTATTCAGAATTTATTCAGTCTTCTAAAACTTTCTCCGATTATAAAGACTATGTTGTTTCATTCAACAAGTATGGGAGCCAATAAGAGCCCCAGCGCTAGGCATAACGCGTAATATGTGTAAGGCCAAGGCAAACACCTATGGCATCAAAGATCTAACAGAGTTATGGAGAAAATTGGCTAATAGGTATAGACAATTTACGATGTGTATCTCTGGCTACGATAAGAATCGCTCAGACTGGATTATATCACAAATAAAAAAAATAATTGGGGTCCTCACAGGCAGAGATGGGCAAAATGTAATTACAATTACAATTACAATTACCTGGCAATTCCTTGTAATTTGTAATTGAAACCCCACAATTACAATTACTTGTAATTGTAATTGTAATTGCAATTACAAAGCTCAGAAAAGTAATTGTAATTGCAGGTCCCAATTACAATTACATTTGGGAGCCAAGTAATTGCAATTACAATTACATGTAATTGTAATTGCTAAGTAATTAAATTCCAAATACTTACTTTGTGCAAATGGAACTAGCGAAGTGGAAATGTCCATTTTTACTTTCCAAACAGGGTGGAAAATAATGTCCATTTTCACTTTCTCAGCATCCCAACAGAGTGGAAAGTAATGTACATTTTTACTTTCCAGTTCCAGTCATGCAGCATGATCGTATGAGCGAATTTTCCAAATGTATATTAGGTATTACCTTTTTATTAAATTGAGTTGAAATTCGAGCAGTTTGTGTGCAAAGGAACTGTTAACTATTAATTTTATTGCAAAAAAACTTGTTCTAAGTATTATAGTTCAATTCAAACACAGATTTAGTATTTTTAGAATTTTTGGTTTTATCGATTTTTTGCCACTTCTTGATGAAATTTAAGTAAGTACAATTTTGAGCTTCAATTCTTAAATGACCTAGTTCATAGTTGACAAACTTTTTTGAGTAATATTCAGCAAAAACAAATATGAATTCAACGATTTTCTGCCGTTTTTTTTATTCTTAGTGATTTTTTTTTTTTTAGTACATTTTTTGAAATTTGACCAATTTAATGTGCTCAAAAAATGTTGTTCAGTGAACTCTTCCTTTCTTTTGGAATGCTTGATTTTTTGGCGCAACAACGAAGTTGTTATCCAAATCCTATCGAGAGTTATCGTCTGGAATAACATATATATATATATATATATATATATATATATATATATATATATATATATATATATATATTTCTCTGCATTTCCACAAAGTAATTGTAATTTAATTACTTTGCAATTACAATTACAATTACATGCAATTGTAATTGTAATTGCAATTACTTTGAACCGAAAAGTAATTGTAATTGCCAATCCCAATTACAACTACTTCTTGGAGGCGAGTAATTGCAACTACAATTACAATTACAAGTAATTGTAATTGCGAATGGTTGCAATTACTTTCGGTAATTGATGCTTGCAAAAGATAACTTTTCATCAATTGAGACTTTTGTTCACTTTCCTTTTAAAATTTTCACACAAATTACTTAAGTAATTGCAGATGTATTTAATTACTCATGTAATTAACTACTGCCCATCTCTGCTCACAGGGCACTCTTTTTATCATGTCAGGGTATGACAGGTTCTTCAATATGACCATGTCCAGGTTCTACGCTTCACGAATGTGGAAATGGAGAAGACACAGCTGAATACTTACTGTGTGACTGGTATAGATTCTGAAGATCTAGGCAGGAGGCCTTTGGGCATCATATTTAATCGAAAGGGCTTCACTTAGAGACCTTTTCCAGAACTCTGTACTACGATGTATCACTGATGTACTTCCGAAACGAAGCACTCCACCGTGAACTTCAAGTTGACAGTGTGGAAGAGGTGATCAAAAAGGGAGCAACGGCTCATCTTGCCAGACTAAAACATCATGTGAATGAGGAAGCTGTAAAGCTCCTGGATGTGCAAGATCCAACCCGATGCTTAAGCCTTTGAAACCGTATGAGCTTGTGTAGGAAGTGAATGTGATATGTTCGAGAGACAAAGGACAAAGTTATGCATCTTAGATCCTGACTAGTGTATTGTAGTAATATAAGTCAGACTTATATTGTTATTGAGATAACTTGGTGCAATAAAAGCTTTAAAAAAAAAAAAAAAAAAACTTAAGAGACCTAGTGTGGTGAACTCACCACTTACCACCGACCCTTTTCAGGGCCACCAAAATTGAGTTCACACATAAAAACAAGGTAATTAAGACGTCAGACTACCTAACACAGATAACTCGCAGGAAGAAATATACAAATTACATAACCGCCGAGTCAATGAACACGTCAGAAGGTAAAAAGTGCCAAGCTGAACGCTCACTGCACGAGCGAAGCTAGGCAAGCCGACAAGCTGATACACGAAAATTACCTTAAAACAAACGACATTGAAACAATAGTCAAGGGCAAAGAAAGCCAAAGCGCTCTACCGAGAAGGGGGAGAAAAAGATGTTTCACCCCTAGGACATCTCGAGCGCACTCGATCAAATCGGAACAGCCAATCAGACGCAGCATCCGGCTCCCCGAGGAGTATAAATATAGCAGCTCCAGCCCCAGAAATGCATACCGATCTCTACCTCTGATCTTGAAGATACCTTCCGACTCTTGTCTAACCTCTACCTTCCAGCCTACTGCGATTGAAACTCCATTGGGATTGATTGAGGACAAGGCTCTCAAGCCAGTTGAAAACGAGATTCACGACACGAGATTACTCCGCCTTCCAGACTACCAGAATTCAGAGTAGATCGAGCTATACACTTCGTATTGCTCTCACTCTAGTCTCGTTTCAGCCGAGACGCTAAACAAGCATTCCTATACGGACGCCGCTGTTTAGTTCCAGAAAGTCTTGCCACCCGGGTTGGTAGATTTACTTGCGAACCGCCCGCTGGGACAAGCCAGACGATCTCAAGAAGGCCCGCAGCGGCCGATCATCCGTTTTTGGTGGACCTACTATCTCGAACGGGCTTCACTTGTTCGAGAAGTAGTCGACCCCAGGAGGACCCTTCAAATTTATTTGAAAGCGAGTCCCCAAATTTAGTTCTTTTCAGAACTAAATCAACTCTTTCAAATGGAGCGAACACCTAGTTTTTGCCTTTTGGAGAGTCTGAATGAAGACGGCACGACGGAAACTCCGGTTTGGCGGTCTGCTGGTACTTCTCAGCCCAGTGCCAGACAGGCCGGCGCCGACGAACAAGGTCACCCTATTCCCGCCAAGGGCGCAACGCCGCCTACGCTAACGGGCAGAATCCGGTCTCATCCACCGACCAAAAGCCGCGTGATTCACACACCGAGCTCGCGACAAATATTGTCCCATTTCATCTTCTTGAAACACAGAAGGATCGAGCATATTCTGCGGCCCAATCGTACACATCTCCAGCAGATGTAAGCTACACAGCCCAGCAATACCAAACCCCTACAAAAAGGGTCCCATGTGAGTTTAATTCACGAGAGGAGATACGCCCGTCCTTGGCGACCGGGTACACACAAGATAGCGGTCTTTTTCGAGACTCGTCCTATCAATTCAGCCATGAACCAAAAGGTACTTTTCAGTATCTTCAGACACCCGTTATGTATGAACGGGAGAGCATGCACCTAAAGCCCGGGAATTTCCATTCTCAAATCAGAGAAACTCCAAAAGATCAGCATAGCACAGACCTATTCGGAGATTCATTACCCCGTGGCTTACACACACCATATCCTTCCAAACACAAGGACATACGAGACAACAGAGGTACTTTTTCGTACCTATCACAAGACCCCTGTCAGGGGTCAAGCTAGTACAATCACATGTCTAACGTGGCTAGAGATATTCCACTGGGAATACCAACTCCCAGTAAGACATACATAAATCCACTACACCTCGATTGAAAAAAGACAAATCACAAGAGGCCCTTTAGGGGAAATATAAGCCATTTCTTTCTACGGAAGCCCTATGCAGTCAGTCAGTCAGGGCCTTTCCTGTTATTTGAACGCCAGCGCTTTCAGAGCAGTCTCCAGACAGTATTCGACCTCCAATTGGGGCAATTTTCGAATTGATAGGCATTCATTCATTGGGTTCCTCTCTAAATTGTCGGGAGCAGCGATCCCTTGGATGTCGATTAAGCAGAGAATAGTAGCTTAATCCAGCATCGAAGTGGAGTTGATATCTTTAGCTGAGGGGGTGAAAGAAGCGTTATATGTACATGGTTTCTACAGGAGTTGGGATTTTCTGTTAGCATTCCGATAGTTCTAAATAACGATAGCCATATTTGAAAAATCCTGCTTGCAGATCAAGAACAAAACATGTAGACATCAGAAACGATTTTATAAAGCAATACATTCAAGAAGGCCTTTTCAATCTAGATTATTTGGGCAAGAACAAGATGATTGCGGATTTTCTGACAAAACTGCTACCTATTAGCAAATTAGAATTTTGTTCAAACGAAGCTGGGGTCATTTCAGAAGGAGTTTGAACTTGAGGGGGGTACTGTAATAGGTACTTCAAACTTCATTATGTACTGTCCTCCCATGCATATGTTGTTGTTTGCGTGTTTACATGTTGCTAATAAAAAGTACCTACAGGCTACATTTGTAATTCAAACTTAATATTTCACTCTGTTTTTATATTAAGAAACTCCATTATATTTTGTAGAAATAGACAACGTTTTTCATAACCTTTTTTTTCGCATACAAGAATATTTCAAGTTCTATGGGTCTTGATAATAGTGCATCTAAACGAATCTGTTTCTGCAAAAGAGGGGGTTTGAATCGTGGATTGCAATTCCGTAATGACATCTAATTCCGCACCATAAGATTATATTTATCTAGGAGAGCTTTTTGGATCAACAGGATTGTTTTCAAAACCGTTAATTAGTTTTACATCAATGGCAATAAGAGCTTGGGAAAGTACAAGGCAAGTAGTGTTCTCGTTAAAAGCAACTGACAAAGTTGGAAACCTTCCTGTCGTGAAATTCATTCGTTGGTAGGTGCTTTTTCACTCTACAACTCGGAAAGATAGATTTTGCACTACTGGAATGAACTCGAAATAACTCAATCAACATACTAAACCACTTTATTGTTGTTAGTACTCCAAATGATACTAGTATGCGAGATCAAAACCGATACGAAGATTTAACATAGGGGCACAGATATGTTTTCGTTGCTTTGGAAGAAGGGAGACTATTCTAAGGATGGAGAAATATCTCTGGGTACCTACGTCATAATCAATAAATCGGTTAAAACAGTAACATTAGAGAGTTTTAGCCTTATACGGGAGCTGACCGTACAAGGTCGTAAGGCGTAGTCAGTCAGCTGATACGATGACAACCAAAAACCTGACGGAGTAACACGAATCGGCTACCGTTCCAAAAACAAATGAAGGTGGACCTCAAACTCGAAGCTCCATACCTGTCCCATGGCCTTCAACACCATATATGCAAATGATAACCTCAAGCTGGTTTCACATGGAGTGGAACAAGCGGAAGACGAAAGGACGGAAAAACCAGTGGAGGGGCGGTAGGGTCGGAAAGATTGTTCAAATGAAGTGGTTACCTTGGTGAACGGAATCATAACCTTCCTACAGAATTCCTTTCTGATCTGAAACCTCTACTTGCGGTTAACAACATTCCTGTCCAATGAGCTTGTGTGGAGCTCGACGCAACGCGGAAACTGTATCAAAATTTCTATCGCCGTCCGCTGTCCGTACATTCCGACAACATGGCAGCCACTATTCTCAACTGTTGTCCCAACAGCCAATCAAATTGCATTCTGTCCTTCTGCCTTTCCTTTTTCCACGCTCGTTCAGCTCCATGTGAAACCAGCTTTAGTGATAACCTTAGTTCTCATCTTTATTCCATCTGTTTTATTGGGAGCGGGATGAATACGTCAGGTTGAGGTTATGATAGGACGCTGCACAGATAAGTCTTGTGACTGTAGAGTTTAGCATTCAGGTTAGCATCCACCTGGTGTTATCCCTAGGTTTACTTTCATGGGCGCGGCCGTCCGGGGGACACCGTGGAAAGCAAAAACTCTCTAATATGGGCTGAGTGTCGAGAAATGTAACAAATGTTCACCTTAAAAAATAGGTGGCTTTCCTTACCGTGAGCGTCAATTCTTTGAACTGCAGCTGATAAGGTGCAGGTGGTAGTTCTAGTTCAATTCTATTAAACCAATGAAATCCAGGCCTGGACGAACCAAAAAATTTTAATCCTTCCCCAGGTTCTGATTTATTTAGAGCATGCAACAGTCCAGCATACGAATCATTCTGCAATAACCATGCATGATTTCTAGGCATTAGTAGGTACATATGGGTAGGATCTACCTATCTATTGTTGGTTCTATAATACACTGAGTGGTAATATATTAAAACAGATATTAAAATAATTTAATCTCATTTTGTCCGTAATGGACAACTTTTGTATGTTGGAATTTTTCACGTTTGATCCACGAATTGGATTCTGTGGCCTAGTCAAAATTGTATCAAATATTTTGGACAAAAAGCTATTTAATAGAAGGGAACCGAAGACGCCTTAGACGATAACTACAAAACTAGAGAATAAATCCACATCTCATGCGCTTTCCGTCCATTCAAGATCATGCTTGCACGTTTTGAAAAATGTCCGGCGATCTGCCTGGAATAAGGTAAAGTCTCACAGTCATGAGGAGTTGAATAAGAGTACATAAAAACCCAAATAAAGTAAAGTAGAAGAGGTACTAAATAATCTATACTAATTTGAGTCTGTGGGTACTTGAATATTTCAAGAATATTTGAAAATTATTCACCTCCGTCTTAAACTCCACATGTAATGGCTAATAAAAGAGATCGAGTTCCTTCTTATAAAAGAATGTAGCAAGAATACAAATGTTTATGATTTTGGACATTTAGATTTAAGAACATTCATAACAGTACTAACAGAACTGCCGGCTGTTAAATTTTTGTATGTGAGGAAGCCATACTGCCCACCCAACTTGGCAGACGTTTTTTTCTGTTGGAAATTACTTACAAACAAATTAAATCTTATAAAACTACGTGGAACCACGAAATATTTATTAGGTTTAATAAATATTGGCCACCATTTGATTTACGTAGAAGGGCTATCCTTTTCCCCGTCTAATTATTCGGTTGAAGTGTCTTTCAAACGCGAGAGGTTTTCCTTAGGTACTTCAAGAGGTTCGAAGGCAAAGAGCAGATAACTACGTTGCGACAGGATAAGGGCGACCAACGTTTTCGTCTACATTTTCGTTCACTACAATCGGAAAAAAAGATTTTCATGTCTCGAAACTTGCAAGGGATCAAATTGGAACTTCAACAAACATTTTAAAACCAATCCGAGCAAAAACCGTCTAAAATTATTCGGTCAAAGGCGGAAAAAGCCATAGCGGGGAACGATTTTTTTTTCGTCATTCCTCGCATTCTTCCGCTGATTTCTCCGGTAAGACAGCATCTTTAAGCGATTTTGACGGCACCATCGTGTTCTACGGGTCCAGGATTGTAACTTTGAACGCTGACATACAAAGTGCTCTCGATCAAATTTTGATGTGGCAGCGGATAGAAGGTCGAGTGTTCGGGCATAAAACGCGCATAAAAAGGGGCCCACCTTCCAGCCCATGGTTCGGGTGGAATTCGAAAATTTTAAAAACGCTTGCGTCCTTTCGGAAAACCCCAAGAAGATCCCCCCCACTCTTACACTCCCCCCACTCAGCCGTTTGGCCGTGCATAGCATGGACAGACAGACAAACAAACGGACTTTCATTCTTATAAAATAGTATAGATTGATATAGAAATTATGCGTTTATTCACCTGGGAATAACAAAATCTGGTGAAAAACTGCTAAATTTAGTCAAATAATGTAGAAAGAAATCACTTCTACCACACACATCCCCCCTTTCACATTGTTTGCACTTGATTGGTTTTAAGTACTCCCTACCTTTTTGGTAGGTTGTAGGTTCTCGCGACCATTGAGATTCAAGCTTCCTTTTACCTGAGACGCGTACTTTGTATCTTTTGAAGTAGGTATGGTTAGTTATTTTTTGGTTCTGGTGATGACATCACTCAAACATGAACCTAGCATTGTAGGCAACTTTCGATTTCCTGGAAATATACCTACTTGTTTTTCATCAACTTCCGTTTTCTTCATAGTAAAGAAAGCTAGTGGAACTGAATTAGTGAAAGTAGAATTTGAAGTAGATACCAAGTTAATTGGTACCTACGTAGTTTACAACGCACTTACTGTTGACCACAAGACGGCGTAATTCATTCCATACTTATTCACTCCATCATACAGTACCATGTAATTGGCAATAGCTCCAACAAACTTCAGTATGATGTCCTCTAATACCTTATGGTTCATCAGCGTCTGAAACAGAATCCGTTTCAAAGTACCAACGAGGAAAGGTTAATTTCTGTCCTTTGGTTTGATAATAACTGAATAAGTAGGTTTGGGGGTATGCATAGGCTTCTGATCAGGGTTTTTGAGTAAAACACCAGCATACGACTTAGGAGAGGAACCCACCACTGATCGACGTGGTTACTTGCCTAAAAGCTCTCTTTTCATAGCATTGTAAACTAGTCTAAAACCACCAATAGCAGTTTCCAAATCCTCTCGCAAATCAGAGCGGAGATTACCACTAGATCTAACGACATTGTCTATCAGGAAAATTATATTCTCGATTTCCTCATCATGATCGGTCGCCATGTTGTAGGCAGACCACCTGATGAAACAATTTCCGGACAAAATTTACAACAGATTACAATAATTATCTTACCAGCTAGATGTCCGATGATATAGCAAGGTTCATGAACAAATCCAGGTCCGTACTTTGTGATAATTACACCAAATTACCGAATTATAGAAGGAACAATGTTTACTGTTCGCAGTATCAGTGTGTGTGTGTGCGTGTGTGTGTGTGTGTGTGTGTGTGTTTTCCGCGCTACAGGCCGTGATTTTGGAGCTATCAACTTGAAATTTGGTAGGTGGTCTCTATAGACGGTATAGTTTTTCGTGGCACCGTAGCACCAAATGGTTGCTGGCCAAGGGTTGCTGGGGTAGGGTAACTGTTAGTGTTTTTATCTCTTTGGAGCTCCTTCATATCCCTACCCGAATCATGGTCATAAGTCCCCGCCGTGCGACTCGGGCACCCTCTGAGTGAACAGAGGGTGGCAGAACGACCGGCTGGTGATTAAGGGGGAGACTCGTGTCAACGGCACACGGGGCCCCATTGGCACACGGGGTTCCAGGGGATACGATTGGGGGCGCTCCTGGCGGGGGCGTCAGTCTTCCTCCCCCTCATCTTCATCCTCTTTGTCCTACCCTTCGTCCTCTTCCTTTGCCTTGATTAATGCCGACCAGTGCGCCCGCTGTGAGAGAGCCTTCAGTTCCAAACGTGGCCTCAGTGCCCATGTCTGGCAGAAACATCCTGTATAGGGCAATGCAGCAATTGATATGGAGCGAGAGTGGCCCAGGTATTCTTCTGAGGATTTGCGGCAAATGGCAGCAAAGGAGGCAGAAGGCTGTGCCTAATGGTGTACGACATATTAATGTCTTTTTGCAACAACGTTTTCCCATGCGCACGCCTTCTGCCATCCAATCTCTTGGCCTGAGGCCCCCTAAAAGCAGCTTGTGCAGGATGTGATCCTGTCAAGTAACCGTGGGGCCTCTCTCGCATCTCCTACAGGTGTGGGGCAACAACCCCCCATTCAGCAATCCTCCCCCGGGTTTTGGGGTCTTCTTGTAGACTTGAAGACTGAAGTGTTGAGGCTCGTTGAGCAGGTAGGCCATATTGAAGGTTACGAGAGTGCCTACCTGCAGGACCGGGCGAGGCGGGCTGTTGAGAGTCCTGAAGGCTTGGAGAACGAGATTGCAGCCAACATACAGAAGACATTTCCACGGGTTGAGGAAGTGGCTGTGATGGGGCATCAGGGAGCGGTTCCTCCTACGTAGGTACCTCGTGGAGGTCACAGAGCAGCAAAACAGCAAGAAGGCAGGAATACCAGTGGGTCCAGAAGTTGTGGAGAAAACATCGTGTAGCTGCGGAGGTACTGGAAGGAGCTGGGAATGAGCAAGTTTTGCCCCCTCTCGAGGAGTTTGTGGACTATTGGGAGCCACTCTGAGTGCTCCCAGCAACAACCCTGGTGAGCCAGTGGTACCCGCACCTTCCACCAGGGATTCCTTGTACGTTATCATGTGCTTCATGACGAGGAACATAAGTGCCGTGTCAAGAACTCCACTTCTGCTGGACCTGATGGTGTTTCTGCCCAACATTGGAACAAAGCACCAAAATGAGTCAAGCTGCTCATCCTCAACCTGCTGCTAGTATCGGGAAGACCCCTGAAAGTGTTGACCCGCGTCCTGATGATTTCCATCCCAAAAAAAGGGTTAAGTGGGTCTGGAGGCTACCACCCAATATCTATATCATATGTAGTCTTCCCCCATTTCCAAAAGATCTCACCTCCAAGCTGCTGGTGTCATGAGTGACGTCCAGAGAGCATTTTGGCCAGCAGATGGCACAGCGGAGAACCTTACAGTGTCAGGTCACCAATGTTGAGGTTGAAGCTAAGTGAGTCTAGCATTAGTTTTGAATTTGCATGATTAAGTATAACTCTAATTCCTTGGACAATAAAAATCCTATTTAACTTTGGATGTTTAAGAAAGTTAAAGAAGTGAAAAGAAGTGAGCGGACTCTGTCCCAGTACCCAGAGACCTATTGTGCAAATTCTGGTGAGTCTGATCCGGCATCTTCATCCAATTGGAAAGAGAAGGGAAAGTACCCCAGTAGTTCACTTTGCCCAATTGGGTACATGTAGGAAGTTTCAGCCTGGCACTTTGTTCTCATTGGCTGAAGGATAGGATTTAGTGCCCCAGTACATTGAGTCCTAATTGGGCAAGAACATTTAACTGGTACATGCTTTCCCATTGTTCAAATGGGAGAAGGTTGAGGAAGGGTAAGGTTATGGATGTGAAGAGAAAACAGTTGGTTGAGTTTGAGTTCATAAATGTGAAGCCGAGCTTACTGTGCTTTATACCCAGAAGGTTCCCCAATGGTTACCTGTAGGCGTCTTTTGGAGGTCAGCTCGGCTATTGCGCTTTATTTGTGAAATCTAAAATGATATATGTCAGGCTAATACGAAAATGAAGCTCTTAGATCAACTAAAACAAAAACTCTGCAAATTATTTCGCAAAGGGTCATTATTGTTTTCAATTGAGTATGATCGTAGTTTTAGTTGGCTTGCGTAAGTCATAAGGCGTACGTACGAAAAGTCGAGAGGATATGTTATTAAATATGCGTAGGCAAAGCATTGGTATTAACACACAAATATGACCTAGAAAAAAAACAAATATTTATGCCTCGAAGGAACATGAAATTCGAAAGCAATACAAGTGTAGGAAGTTTTCCACGCCACCCTGGAGGTACTCCCTAGGTCTCGTTACCTCACAACCGGAGGTTCACCACCCTATTACGCTTACACTAATCATACCAACCACATTTTTCCATCAACATTCATTTGAAAGTTGTGCATTTTGAGATGAGTGAATTTTGTCCTAACATGAGAATAATAATTATTAGGTCGTGCAGTCTTATTTGGAAATACCTTACAGTTACCGACGAAAAACTAAAAAACCAAGTCAGTCTGCTTAACTTGTTTTATTCAGATAGAAATCAATCCTAAGCAATAAAAGTTGCCTATCAATTAATAATTGATAGATAACAAAAAAATATCAAATTTTGTATTCGCACAAATCAAATTAACTAAAGCCTTGAATGAAAATATAAATCTGAAATTTAGAATTTGTAATAAGAATTAATCTTTAAAATTTATTTAATTTTAATAAGTAACTAAACCATTAAAGCTTCATTTGGAACAAGAACTCCTAATGACAATAAATAGAGATGGAAAATATATTAGCCAATTGGACTAATAACTTTAAGTTTTATTATCCATGTTTTGTTTTTTATTTAAAAATTACCTCATTTGCAAATATATTGGGATCAATTTTTTGTAAGTATAAGTTATATGTTGTACAAAAAAATTTGAATATATTACTAGTTCAAGAGGAATTTTTGTTTTTCACCTACAGGTAAGTTAGGTATTATGCGCCGATGGTATCGGTATCGTGAATCGGGAATCGATTTTTTAGGTATCGGTATCAGGAACCGATGAATTTTGGTATCGACTCATCTCTAATATATTATATATATTTATGTGTTTGGGTGCGTGTGTGTGTTGTTTACTCTATGCAATAAGTTAGTGCTCAACGTGCCTAAAGAAGTTTTTACTTCAAAAATGTCTCGACAACTGCCATTCCACCATCAACTTACTTTCAAATAGGTTGTTACGTTATCCAAAAACAGATAGGTACGAGGAATATCCCTTCAAACCAAAGTGCTTCGTTTCTACCCTAAGGTACTTGAAGTGGCTTACCTGAAGAAGACTCGGGGAATTCCAGATAACTGAAGTAGGCGGAAAGAAATCGAATAGACGCGTTCAACTGGGTCGTAGAAAGCAGCCAACAACCAAATTTGATTGGAATCAGGAAAACTTGCTATTTAACTGGAAGCGTTTGGTGCGGTTTGAGATCTTTCCAAGGAATGGCGGAAGAAGGTTCGCGGATGGGGGGGGGGGGGGGGGGGGGGGGGGGGGGGGGGGACGTGAGCACACGGGCAGATCCACATGGAAGGTACCTACCTATCATATCGCCTCCGGGAAGAAATAAACGTAAGTATCTCATTTCTAGGACGCAGCAGTTTCAAGTTCACTCGTTCTAACAACCTAACTTACGGAATTCCATCCTATTAGAATTCGCTTACTTTGTGGGACCGATCGTGTAGAGGGTGGTCGCATTGTAATAGTGATGAATACAAATCGATGTAAGATTCGATTAAATCAACTTTTTTCTAAAAAATCGAAGACTAGATTTTTTTTTTAGAAAACTCAAAATAATTTTTTTTTTATGGCCTGGTGCTAGAGGCCATAATTATCTACCTACCCTTTTCTCACTCAGCTTTTCAAGAAATTTGGAAGCAAAATAGGTATGATTTGGTAATGTGTCTATTGAGGGACTTTGATTAGTCCATCATAATTTTTGAAAGAAGGTAAGAAGGGAATAGTTATTTATCAACTTTTTAAAAATTTATTTATTTGCAAATTAGAATAATTTCACATATTGTGTCCTTGTACAATATACATAGATTGATACCGCACTTGCTTAATTCAAAAAGAAAATTTTTCGGATTTGGAATCACAATTTGGTGATTTTGGTACATACACTTCAGCACCCCCAAAAAAACACGTGTTCAACGACACTCCTCCTCGGCGTGTCCTATTTCGAGTTGCCACAACCTAGACTTATAGGCATGTTTATATTTCTCGATTTGAGCTCCTATCTATTCAAATAATTATTGCCTTAATAATATCATTATCTAAGTACGTACGAAAAGTCGAGAGGATATGTTATTAAATATGCGTAGGCAAAGCATTGGTATTAACACACAAATATGACCTAGGAAAAAACATATATTCATGCCTCGAAGGAACGCTGTACCCACCTCATGGTGCCGCGGCGCCTCCTCTCACTCCACCCCCCGCTCACCTCTCTCACCACCCGTGACCCCCTGCCAAGCGTGCCAGGCGTGCGTCTAACACGTCCTAAAAGACACTTTTTCGTCCGTTTTTGGCCCATAGCATCTATGCGAGTAAAGCGATCGGGATGGTTAAACGTTAGGACCAACTAGACCCCAAATGGAGTCTATGTGCGAAAGAACAGGTTTTTTAAGTCAATTCTTAGGCCTTTTATGGCCCGGACGGCGGACACCGGACGGCGGACGGACATTTCAAATTTGGATTCTACGCACCTTGAAACGTAAAGTGACAAAGTTTGAGGGGGGGTTATAAAAATTTTTTGCTACACGATCACATAGGCTTATTATTGGAAATAATAAACCAAAATGAGGAAAACATATCTGAGTTTTTTACTTGTTGGGTTAAGCCAATGTAGGATGTACCTTGAGCACAAGCAAGGCTGTACGTAACCATGAAGCGTCTGCAAATCAAAACATGAGTTATCATCAATACCATCGTCAATACTCAAGCATTGTGTGGTGGGAAGATACCTAATCTTATTTCCTCCCATCCTTGGTCAGTAAAGTTCCAACTAAAATAGTCCTTCCAAAATCGTCATTCTGCCAAAATTAATTATTAAAATGATCAAGAATCTATTGTCTTTTGATACTCAGGTATTTTGAGTTTAGCGAATTTTTATAAAAATGAAGTTATTGCAATAGGTCAAAAATAAATAAATAAAAATCTTCTTCATGGAAATCCGTTTTGAGAAATTCTTGAACTATACCTGGAGTTTAAGGTGGCGCTGGATGGTACGAGTATATATGCGGTTTTTTCAACCGGACCAATTCAAGTGGACCGATTTTGATGATTGTTGTGGCAGTCTACTGGTTTTGAAATTCCCCATAGGATCGTTCATCTGAAATTTTCAAATTCCAAAATGTTTAAATTTAGACACCATTGAACCATTTTACTTTCAAATTTCGAGGATTGTAGGACCTAGAGGTTTCGAAAATAGAACGAACGCTGCATGAATCATTGAAATTGGTCAATTATTGACTGGGAAAAGTTGAATAAACCGTTTTTTTTGTATTCTGAATTTGGCTTTGAGCCGTTTTCTGAATCGGACAGAGTCCGCACGTCTACTGCTAGGTACTATCACTACATTTGAGTCATTCACCTTTCTTGCTCATTTATTTGGTCCAGTCGCACTGCCCCCTATACGCTTAACGAATTATAGCATAAAATGAAGTTATTGCAACGGCTCAGAAAAGTTATTAAATCTACATTTTCCTAAATTTTCTTTATTGAAATCTGTTTTGAGGCATTGAGAAACTAATCCTAGATAATTTATAGGGCATCTTTCTGAAACATGATGTGAAATCAACGTTGTAAGAAATTAACGTTTGTGCATGCGCACAGGGTACTGTCAGTTCGATGGCATTGAAAATTACAGGGGGCCGTCAGCTAACCGCAACCGGCACAA
This sequence comes from Adelphocoris suturalis, assembly GCA_030762985.1. NCBI lineage: Eukaryota > Metazoa > Arthropoda > Insecta > Hemiptera > Miridae > Adelphocoris > Adelphocoris suturalis. Next base: position 8,788,388 of record CM061040.1, on the reverse strand, counting down.
TCCCTGAAAATTTCATCGGAATCAGACTGAACATTGGTATAGTTTTGGGAGACACAAGGATTTACCACAGACAGACAGACACGGAACCAAAATTGATCAGCAAGCTCTGAATTGCAAAAAGCAAGTAGAAATTTTGATTTTGGAGGACACCATTTTTTTCGACTTCACTCACGAACATAATGCTTCCCTACCTTCAGTATTGAGAAAGCAAAATCCATCTGTCTGCCTTACGCCGTTCAGAGCGTTCCCCCAAAACTACTGGACCAAATTTTATGAAAATTGACTTCGTTCGGTGACCAGCTCCACACGTGGACACGTAGCGGTGACCAGCGTTTCTTCTCTATCGTCTACCTCTATGAGTGACACCTACAAAAAACGCTGCAAACTATTAC